>CM024586.1:31992075-32172977 GCA_014182565.1 Eucalyptus marginata | reverse complement strand
TTAATGCAATGAAGTTGAGCAAGGAATACGGCCTGGCAGTAAATCTAGTGAAGCCGGCGGCGAAGGAGACAAATCAAAGGGAGTTGAAGGGGGTGGGTTTGACGAGCTAGTGATGAAGCACAATAGGTAAGATTTGGATATCAAGCAAATTATGCTGGGCAATGAGATTTTTAAAGATTTTCAAATATTTTTAATCGTATCTTAGATTTTACCAAATATATGATGGGTATATTGAATATTTCTAGAGGGGACACCAAATTCAAAAGTTAACTTTATACAGAGTATACATATTCAATTATTTTCATGGGATATGCTAAAGCAATTACAATTGTGAGGGCAGCTAGCGATAGGCATGTATTGTAAGAGTGAAATCGGGAACCGGACTAGTAGGGTCGATGTCAGTTTGTAAAATCGGGGACTGCGCGGATTTATTTCTTCTTCTGTTTTTCCCCCTATTCCCTGGTGGGTCTAGGAACAGTCAAATATCCACCCAATACTCAAATTCCATCTTATAGACCATAACCAAGTTGATTGCACCGTGAAACATGGAACGGAAGAAGTTTGGGCCATCATTTTTACCATAAAAGTCTATACAAGTCAAAGTGAATGGGAAATTACATGTACCACCCCTAACCGTGTTTAAGAAATGTTTTGTAATAACAACAATTCTATAAAAAAAATATCGGTTCGGTCCACAGCGAGAATCGAGAATCTATCTGATTGTTGCCAATTTCAAATTTTAAGAACTAAGAATCATCCTTAACTGGTCAATTCGGTCTAGTCCAATTTCAATGCTCACCCCTAATGCGTTGCAGCCAAAAATTGGACTTAGTGAAAAAATGAGAACTGTGTTCTTAGCAGTTCCCCATGAGAACTGCTGTGATTAGGGTTTAGTTTGCAACATCGTCCTAAATATTGGTTTTACAACTTTTTCCATGCTTTTTCTTTTTGCATGATGGACGGAACAATGAAATTTAGCTTTCCTCTTCCCAAATTCTTCCCCGATTCACTCTACATTCTTTTGTCTCTCCATTCTAGATTCTCCATCGTCTTTCCCTACTTTGAATTATCCACTTCCGTCTTGCACCAATAATATTAAGTACCAAATACCACATTTAGAACCACAGTTAAACTTCTTACCCTTTCCCAACAAAAAAGTTAATTCGGTTTTGTATTGCGTTTTGGTATAAAATTTTGATGGTTATGATATAGAATTGAAGTAATATTGCAACCTGAAATTTGAGCATTGATTTTGATTGATATATAAACATGTTTATACAAGAACTCAACATCTCAATAAACTTCACTTTCTTAAATGTGTATATATGCAGAACGAGCGATAGATTCATCCACTCTTACCATAATAACCATTCTAAATTGTTCCTAGTGCCGCAATTATCGAAATCACTACCTCCACCTTCCTCACTCGAGCCATCATCTCTACCATCTTGAGCTCACCGCCCCATTTCCAACAAACCTAGAACAGCGATCAACATGTCCACTGCACCATACTATCACCGCCATTATCATAAGACCCATCAGAACATTGCGACGGTTGCCACCGCCGTCAACATTAGTATCGCTGCTATTGTCCATTTCCACTTGTTCCATCATCTTTCTTTTTCTTTCCGATGTTTGTTAGGTCGATGTGGCGTATACTTATCACCACTTCAGAACAGCGATGGCCCTAAAGGGATAAACAGTGCTACTTAGCGACAAGGCATTGACCGGAAGCTGATCAGAGTTCGCGCAAGACTGAGATATTGAAGCTGAGTCATTAAAGTTCTACGCTTGGTCAAAAAGTACATTGACTAGGGCATAATTCACCGTTCCCCATTATTCATATCGAAAAGCAACGTTATGTAGCCGTCCAATTGACTCCTCAGCTAAATGCCCGAGAAAATAATCAATTAAGTTCCACAATTCACGAACTGAAACCTGATCTTCCCCTTTTCTCTCCCTTCATTTTCTCCTACTTTTTGCTTTCGGGTTTCTTTCTTCAGCTCCTTTCTTTGGGAGGGAAATCGAGAATCAAGAAAACCCATCATTTCAAGATTCATGAAGTCAAATCCGCAACAATATTCGCGCACAGAGAGGAGGGGGGTGGGGTGTGAGGAGACATGAATGATGAGGGTAAAATTAATTAGGGGAGAGCTCATGCCAGACAAGAAAAGAGAAGAAAAAGGTCGAAGGAAGACAAGGTTGCTATCTTTTTGTCGACCTTCAGAGGAGTTCTTGTCGATGAGTGACTGTCATTCCTATGTGCTCCATCTCTCTCCTCTCTCTTCCCCACAAAAAGTGGCAATTGCAGCAAAATATTCTCTTCATGTGCTTTGATGGTCATTCATGGGCTTTGTCTACTACTAATAGCAATGACTTGCAAAACAAATCATCCCCAAAAAAGACGATGATGATGATGATGATGGAAGATCGTCGTTCTTCTTGTGAAAAAGCGTCTCATGCCCGTTCTTCTTTGGATCTTAGTATCTCAAGAGTAAGTTGTCCATGTCAATATGGATGTTGGCTAGTTATTGTCATGGTGGTCATTATCCACAAACATAGGGCCAAATGCCCATGAGCTACAAAAGTAATCACTCAAACTCCTATCGATGAGGTCACTCGATTTTTATGATAGGATTAGTTTGGGTTACTAGAGTCATTTTTCGTTAGATAAAATCTTATTTTTGATCGTTCTAATTTATGGGGCTTTTTCAATCAAGTCCTTAATTTGTTCAATTATCTATAAATTTTTGAACTTGCATAAATTTTCTAATCAAATTCCATCTAGCAACAATTCCGACCGATTCAATTTGTTGTCACCGTTGAACTGTGTTGAATTATGATGTAGAAAAAAATTGCCATCTTGGTCAAGCAACTAATGTAATTTCGGCACGGTTGGGAGTAGGGGTGAGCATATCGGAGCCCTTGGACCAGGAATTGCTCAAATCGGACCGGACGGACCCGCCGTTTGGTTCAGTTCCTAGGAGCGTTGGTCCATAAAAATGGAACTAGTATTTTCGGTTCGATTCCTAGTTCCTGGGGGAGGGGGGGGACCGGACCGGTTCAGATTGACTCTTTTTTAAAAATATATTTTAATTTCTTAAAAATAGCAATAAACCCTAAAATTGTAATAACCGTAGTATTTTTTTAATTTTTAATTTTTTTGTTAAGTGGTTGGTTATATTGGACTAGATCGGACTGGTCTGTCCGGTCTAGTTCTCGCTCTTAGGACCGTCGAGACTAGTCCCCAGTCCTAATAATGGGAGCCAGTCCTCCCGCTCCTGTTTCCATTTCCTAAGTAGAATTGATTGGATCGGGAATCACTTCTAGTGGGAGGCAGTTAACTTGAATTGATTGGCATTGGGTCGGGAGACTAAAAAGTAGAATTTACTTATTTTGTCAAAATTTGTAAACGGGGACATGAGAGTAGTTGACGGCAGTTAAAGCACATTTTTAACGAGTCAAGTGAAATCCACTGTCGGACCATCTTTAGTAAAGTGATAAGCAACCCCAAATAAATCATAACTATGATGACTTGATTAAATAATTTTGAAAAGACAGTGGCTAAATTAAAAATGGTTAATACAATGAAAAAATCCCACCTATTACAATTACCTCATAAAAAATCTCAATCTAATATGCTTATGACAAATTTATCATCCGTTAGCTTCCATTAAATTTTACTATCAAATTATTGAATTAGATGACACGTGGTAGTTGACTAGTATACCAATTGAGGTTTTACTTTCCGTTTATCACAAGTATACTAGTTTATAAATTGTTGTGGTATAAATCCAATTTAACATAAACAAACGGAGGATAAATTTGTTACAAATTTACTTGTTTGGGATTTTTAGTGGTTAAAAAAATCAGTTTGGAGTAAATTTATTACAAGTGTATTAGTTTGGAATCTTTGGTGGTCAAAAATTAATTTAAGGTAAATTTATCATAAGTAAAGTTAGGTTTTTCATGGTATTAACCAAATTGAAAAATAATGCAGAAGTTTAATGACTGCGAAACTAATTTATCCGAACATATATCTTCTGTTGGGCTTGGTTACGGCACTGACCAATGCCCAGAGCTGGTCCCAAAGATATGTTGGGTTTGAGGCAATTCTTGTCATGGGCCATTATCAAGGCCTTGGGTCAACTACCAATTTAAACAAGCAAACCCTAGTTCTTGGTAAGAGGGTGAGACGCTGAATCAAAGAATTTGAGGAGTTGGATTCTCCTTGCTTGACGATGTTAACGTGAATATTACATTGAGAAACAACATGAACATCGCCAATTGCTTCGAGTACAAAATGGAAGTTTTAGTTTTCTTGACTTATGCCGCAACAAACCAAGGATAGTTTCGGAGGATATACCCAAATCGAAATACCTAACTTGTTGAGGAATCAAGGAAAAATACCAAAAAAGTCATAAACATATTGCATTGGTACTAATTCGATCCTAAACCTTTCAATTGAACTAATTTAGTTTTAAACCTTTTATATTGATACCAATTCAATTCTAAATCTTTCAATTAGATCAATTTAGTCTTAAACCTCTTCATATTAGTATCAATTTAGTTCATCCGCCAATTTTAACCCATCGGTGTTGATGTGACAATTTTTAAATTATTTTTTTGAATATTTTATTTATTTATTTTTTTCCTTTTCTTTTCCTTCTTCTTTCTCCTTGGACTTTCTCGCAGTGGCCGGTGAGCCTCCGGCGATGCTTGCCAGCCACTAGGCGAGGGCCACGAAGCCCTCGTTGGCTGTTGAAGAGGGTCGCGGCTCTCGCTCAGCCTCGCCTAGGACCGCGTGCGAAGGTGGCGAATGCCTGACCTCGCCCAAGGTTGCGGATGAAGGTGGCCTCGCCTGTAGCAAGGCCAGGCAAATGCCACCATGGCCTCGCCAGTCACGGGTGAGGCCAGGCTAGGGCCGCGAGCCTCGGCGGGTAGCTAGCGAGCCTCATTGGAGGCTCGTTGGCCACTGCGAGAAAGTCCAAGGAGGAAGAAGAAGAAGGAAAATAAAGGAAAAGGAAATGAAAAAGAAAAAAGAAAAGAAAATAAAAAATTAATAAAAGATTAATAAAAAAAATTATTTAAAAATTGTCACGTTAATGTCTGGCCTAGTATCCACGTTAGCGCTAGCAGGCCAAATTGGCCGGATGGACTAAATTGATACTAATGTGAAAATATTTAGGATTAAGGATCCGTTCGTTTCGTGAAAAATGAGCTATTTCCGGAAAATATTTTCTCAGAAGTCATTTTCTAGGAAAATGACAATATTTTCTGGTGTTCGGCTAAAACTTGAAAATGTTTCGGAAAATATTTTCCGATGTTCGGTAAGGAAAATATTTTCCGCTCCCCTGATTGGCGAGCGTGAGCGTCAAGCTCGAGACTCGCCAGATCAACAAACGCGAGTTTGAGATCGACGAGCTTGATGTTCACTTGGTTTGACAACTAGCCAAGAAATAAGAAGATGAGAAAAAAAAAGGAAAAAGAAAAAAAAAAAAAGGAAAAGGAAAGAAAAAGGAAAAAATAATTCGAATTAAAAAAAGAAAAAGAAAATTAAAAAATAATTCTAATGAAAAAAGAAAAGAAGAAAAATAAAGGGGAGGAGAAAGTTATGATTTGTAGAGGTGTAAGATAAGATAGATCAAGTAAGGAAAATGTTTTCACTTTTCAAAAGTGGAAAACATTTTCCCTTACTTCAAAAGACTTTTTTCCTTTGATGGAAAACATTTTTCTCAAGGAATTCATTTTCCGTGAAATGAACGCCAAAAAATCCGGAAAACGTTTTCCCAGAAATTATTTTCCGCGAAACAAACGGACCCTAAATTGGTCAAATTAAAATGTTTATGATTGAATTGGTACAAATGTAAAATGTTTAGGATTAAATTGATTCAATTGAAAGATTTATAATTAAATTAGTATCAATGCAATAGATTTAATATTTTTTTGATACTTTTCCCAAGGAATCATGCAAAGTACACTTCTCAATCTCACCATGTATAAATCAGCGGATGGACATCATCTCCTTTTGAAATTGCATCGACGTTCATCCCATTTTCAAATGATGTAAAAGCTGCATGAAAGCTTTTCATGGTTGGTCGTTTCATCCCACCTAGGTTCAACCATCTTCTCGCCAGTTTAGCTATGAGGACGACATCTTTTTCAAGAATTTATGTCTACCTGGACATGACAATGATAACATGCTAACAGCTGCTTAATACTTTAACATGGCATTTTCTAAAACTAAAAGGACATTGTATATAATCAAGAATTTTTGTCTCTCGATAATGTGGGACCAAAGAAGTCTTTAATTGCCTTTTGTTTTATTAAACAATTGTTTCGTTACAGGCATGGCAAACGGAACACTTTGACAAGAGCATAAATATGCTCAGATGACTTAACCCTATCCCGAGTTTCATGCTCTCAAAGAAATATCTCATGTTTTCACAAAAAGAGATGGCATATAAATAAAAGGAAGAAAAAGAGAGTACGCCTTGACTGAGTGATCGTGACATATGGGTGCAAAATCACACATGTAGAATTGACCCCATCGAAAGACCTATATAACTGAAGTCACTTGATTGGAAAAATAATATTGAGTTACTACTTATAAATGTGATATCCAGTCCTGTTATATCCTAGTGTATTTTGCCCTTCGAAGCGTCTTACCGTATTCTAGGGATCTTTAAACCCATATTCGAGAATTTATTGTTTGGGTTGAATTTAATTCCAAACGAAGAGATTGCACATATAGTATGCTGAGGTCAATGTCTTACTCTCGATTTAATATCAGATAATAGAAAACAACAGCAAGAAAAGCGTGGTGAAGTGATTGGGATAGACGTCCAAAGACGAAATCTAGTCACTCTGGTGAAGTTCCATTGTATTTGCAAAGTAAATGTCTGCGAAATAGGCCGATGACAAGCTTGTGGTACAGAGCTCCTCCGGCATCTAACTACAAAAAGCATCAACGTGATCATGCTAAAGAGAATGCCGTCTCATGGCGATGGACGAAAAAATTTAGAACCTAGCTTTAAGGAAAAAAATGTCACATGCGCTCACGGAAGTTTTGCGAGCTTCAAGCTGATCATATTAGCTGCAGTCGAGAGGATGAAGAAATTTATTCCTCCATGCCAAATCGCAAAGAAAGGCGGTCCATGGCTGCGTGTGCTGGTAGCACTACATTACAGATGCACGAATTGCCTAAACGATAAGGAAGCAAATCCTCCATGGGATGACTTGTCATATAATTCAGAATAAAAGGGAAGAAGAAATATAAAAAAGAAAAGGTCCAAGCAGTCATTGGGAATTTTGCCACTGCGCAAGATGATGATGATCGACAAAAGCTGAAGGGCTTGAATGCAACTTCTTTTGTATGAGACGAGTCGATTTCTCATCTAATTGGTTTCCAGCAACTGCAAAACATAGTTAGAATTCAGTATTCGAGAGAATCAGGGGCAACGCATGAAGGACTTGGTTCATGATACAGAGTGGCACAAAGATGCAATTGGATAGTTTTTGAAGAATGCATATTGAGCTCCATGATTTGATAAAATGCTCGATCTATTAAATTGTAGAAATGTAAGGAAATGATGAGAAGCCAGCTGTTGTAGTATCCATGAAAAGAAATCCCTTTTCCCCTCCTTTTTGGAGGCTTGGTCACTGATTATAGAGTTGCGACCAACCCTCGAGCTCTGTTGGCAAAATAGGAAAGTTACAGGAATTTTAAGCTGGAGTGAAATGGGGCTGGCATTTGGTGGACTCAACATGTTACGAATGGAGAAACTAGACAGAACAAAAAGATCTTAGTAATTTGAAGGACTTGATGACAATTTCTGCGGTCGCCCTCTTGTTGCCCTTCATAGTCCACAATAGCATCTGGAATTATTTCTCAACTGTGGTTTTGTTTGGGAGACTGGATGTGATTAAACTAAGGAAAACTCTTCGGATGTGGAATAATTTCTACCATAACACCTGTTATTAGAAAAAGCATTTACCTGACTTAATGAATTTGGTGCGGACAGTTTCATGTTGATAAGTTTTGGATGGTGGTATTAAGGTCGCCCTCCCAATGGCCTTTGTCATCCTCTTGAGAGAGGAGTACTTTATTTAGTTTTGGCGTCCTTAAGGCACCCTTGCAGAATATATTCATCTTGGGGCATTGCTTCACAATAATACACACCAATGATGGGAACCTGAAGGTGCAATTCGTCGGGGAAAAGCTCTCAAGGCTTGGTAAACCATCAAGTGCCAACATTTGCAGCTTGGGGAAGGAGATCTCCTCTGCTCTTTTTTCATCATTTGTCACCACATCCTCCATTGAACCACAGTTTACTAGGATTAGCCGAGTAAGGCGTACTAGACTTTTCACTGTTGAGCAAGTCCCCATATGAACTAGACCAGCACAATCCTCTACTTGTAATTCCATCAAGCTTCGGAATGAACTCGAAGATGGAAATATGTTTGATAAACTAGGGCACTGCCAAACGAACAAACGTTCAATCTGTATGAGAATTTTAGCCATAAAGGATCCATCTTTCCAAACTCGTCTTAGGTTACATAGGTTATTCAGCCGAATTCGCTTCAGATTTCCAAGTGCCTTCAGACTCGCTCCACTATGTCCAAACACATCTTCTGGAAATATCTCCTCAAAGGAACTGCAGACTACAGAAAGCACTTCCAAATTTGGGAATCTTTGGAGAAGGAAGTTGGAAGGAAATGCAATATTTTCATCATGGTAGCATCCCAAAATCAACTCTCGGAGTTTGCCAAAGATATAATGCTGCGGCATCATCGCAACATCCTCCCTTGCTAATCTCAATTCTTCCAATTGTGGAGTGACCTGTGGGAATTTGTTTGATTATGCCACGAAAAGTCCGTATCTAGCAAGCATTGATGACCATTATAAAAGGGATGGGATGTTTGTTGTTATTGGGGGTGCTCAATTCAATCAAAACATGTTTAGCAAATTGGATAAAGAAAGTTATTAGTCAACAAAAAAAAATAAAATTGATACTTCAATTATTTCAATTGTCAACTAATAATATCCAAGCAGCAAAATAAATAGATATCTACCATTAGACACTCCGCTGGCATAATGGACTAGATAAGATGAGAACGGATCATCAGAAGCACGATTACATATGCAAGCAACGTAACAACTGGGATCACCATAATATATTACAAAGAAAATGAGCTCGAAAAAATTTAAATCTGATCCATCTTAATATTCGTGAGCAATTTTAAGTGTGGTTAGGTGATTATTTATAAGCAAGAAATGTCTGGCAATTTCAATTTCAACCGAAATAACAAGAAGCGAGAAATTTGCACATAAGCTGATGAAGACAAAGGTGGAGATTGATAATTAAGAATCTTACCTTTTCAAAAGGAAAGAGTGTAGGTCGGTTCATGTTGGAAACAATACCTTGGTAGCTCTGGATTTCACAAGCAAATGTGAATGAACTCATTTTGTTGCAATGTCTCACTTGCAATTTCTTCAAGAGTGGCCAATGTGAAGTGTGAGTATTTTTTAAGAAGCTCCTCAGCTTTGGTAACTCATCCATTGTGAGGTTGGTCAATCGTGGAAAGAAGAGATCACTCGCGCTCGTCCCTTCTCCTCTGTCTTCCTCCTCTATAATTTCCTCCACCCCACAATCACATACTATAAGTTCTTCAAGCTGGGCCATGCTCTTTGCCACCGAACTTGGAAATAAACTTTGGAGACTCTCACACTTGTCAACATGCAAGCATCGTAAGCATCCAAATGTAATAGTCCCACGAGGATGTCCACTCCACACATGCTTCATTTTTGGAAGTCGTTCTAAATATAATTCTCTTAATTGAATAGTGCTTACAAGATGAGATTCGCTCATATTTAAATCTTGGATGTGAAATACCACTTCTAAAGAACCACATCCGGTCACAACTAACTTCTCTAGGTTTTGAAATCCTGCTAGAATAGTTTCAGATGAAAATATGGATGAAAGTTTCTCACAATGCTCCACTATTAGGGTCTTGAGTTTGCTAAAAGCATTTGAAGCAAGCTCATCGAGCCATATCTTCTCCATGTTATCCATACGCAAGATCTTCATCGTCTCCATATTAGGAAACTTAACCTGTTATTTTTCATTTAAATTCATTAACGCCAATTCTTTCTCCCCCTCAGAAAAGTAAGAACTTTAATTTTAGAGATACGGAAAATCACGGAATAAAGATTATTGATAGAATGGAAAGAAAAGAAGACTAGATGCACGTTATTTTTTAAGCAGATCCCACCCACTAAAATCCATTCAGGCGAAAGCATTGATTAATAAGTTTGTCTATCTGGCTTTGCTTCCTCGCCTGAATTGGCATTTCTCCCTCCCTCCCTCACTCTCTTTCTCTCTCTCTAGTTTTTCCCCTCCTTTCTTGCTATATGATTTCCCATTAATTTTTATGATCATAAACCTACTTTGCTATGCACTCTCATTCTATAATATCAGTTGCCGACATATGTATCATAGACCTTGTAAAAGGCTCTTCAAACTTTTGGAGGTACTGAAGGACACCACCACTAAATAATAGATTCCACGTCAGTGCAATTAAGTTATTTGCCCATAATGCATGTAGCTGCAACTCGCTTGCCTTGCGTAGATAATATTGGTTCATAGGGAGCCATGAATACAAATTTGCCGAGTCCATCATTCCATTTAAGTACTTGTAGGTTTAGTCATAAGTGGGACATAAATGTGCATTGAAAGTCCTACATCCCTATCAAATGTAGTTAGGTCCTAAACCTTACAATTGGTTCACTCAAGTTCCAAACCTTTTTGAAAAAGCAGAGTCAAGTTGTTTTAGTGTACAATACCTTCGATTGTTTAAGTGGCAACCTTAAATTGCCTTTGTTTGTACAAATTTGGGACTTAATCATGCCACCTAAAAAGTTTGAAATTTCATTACATTTTTTTTAATAAAGATTTAGGACTTTATTGCACCAATTGAAAAACTTATGATTCGATTGCATCTTAGATAAGTTTTGAGACTATTGCAATAATTTTCCTGACATCATTTTAATAGCTGATCTTAGGATAATGACGGGAGTTCCTTAATATTACAGTGAATAAGATTTGGATTTGAGCCAAGCTCTTTAGGATCGTCTAGGCCCTAGATTAGTTAAATAAGATGAATGGAGCTTAGCCTCTTCGTAATGTTTCTACTTCAATTACAGTATTAGTCTAAAATTTGAAATTGAAAGAAAAACACATTTAAGTTTTAGAGACTTTTGAAAAAGTATTGACATCTGTCTATACTAAAAAAGGTAGCTTCAAGATTTTTCTTAGAAAATCAAAGACAAAGATTTGTAAAATAAAATGATAATTTAGCAGAAGTCTAACCCAAAGACCATCACTAGCTCAAATTATGAGGGACGAAAAACTAGATATGCCACTAAAGAAAAATGAGTTCAAACCTTCTTGATCAGTAAAAACGGTTGCTGTATGGGAATGTTGTCCTTTAATTTTTTACCACCGACATCTCCTACAATCACCTCCACAGCTTTACAGTCTTCAAAAGTAAACTCTTTCAAGGTGGGAAACTCATATGGACAGCTTCCTGAGCTGAAACTAATCAAGCTCTTAAGGGAACTAAGCTTCAATGTACGTAAATGAGAGAACTTTACGGCCCTCAACTTTTGCTCTTCACCTTCTTCCACGGCAATTACTTCCTGCATGTTATCGCAATCAGAAACATCTAGGATCTCAAGTTTTCCAAGTGTCCTAGCTGTGTCATTTGTGAAGAGATATCTCAAATCGTGGCAAGTGCGCAAGCTAACACTAGTCAGACTAGGAAGACCCAACGTTGCTTTGGTGCTACTTGTCACCAGTGTATTCAGCCTTGGCAGGTGCCACAACTTTAGTTCTGTTACCAAGAGAACCAAACCTTTTTGCCTTTTCTTAGGATTGATAGCAACATGTTCCACTAATGCTTCCAAAGAGGCACTCTTGACCACCTCAATCATTTTTAGGCTCTTGAACCTCTCTATCAAAGTTGATGGAAAAATATGAGATATATTTTCACAATCTTTGATTGTGATGGATGCTAGTCTGTTGAATGATTCTTCAGGGAAATCATTATGCCATATCCTCCTCAACCCACACAAGGACAAAAGCTTCAACTCCTCCAAGCTTGGAAAGAAAACCTATATGCGAGGACTATATGTTAGTTTCTCAACTATGAACTCCTAGAAGTCCTAATTTAGATGCTCGAATATGTTAATGTTTTCTCAAGAATTAAGATGGTTACCCAAGTCTACCATTGTCATAGAAAAACAACATATGCATGGATTATCAAGAGGCTTTATGGGACATGCTAACAGATAAGAGTTTTCAACTGCTTCATTGGCAATAAGACTATAGTTACCAAGAACAATTTCTATGAAAACGTAAAATAGAAAATTTCAAAGATATGTACGTACATTTTGATTGAAGAAGACTGGCAAGGACAAGCCTAAATTGATACAACCATATGCTTGTTGTAAACTTGTATTAGCTGTCACCGACTGTTGCTTTCCTTTGAATAAAGAGAATGTCATCATTTTGGGACATCCAGATATCCTCAGTTTTGTTAAGGATGGACATTGAATACTGTACTTTCCAGAAAAGAAGGTCTTGAGATTTGGCAATTCCTCAAGAGATAAGGAGGTTAATAGAGGGAACTCTATAGTGTTGGCGGTCGCAACTTCTTCTGATTCTTCTTCTTTCACATCCATAACTTCCTCCATCAATTTACAACTTCCTATTTCTATTTCTTTTATTTGCTTGAGTGCTTTAGCCATGGAAGAAGAAAAAAGAAACCTCAGGTTCTCACAATTTTGCACCTTCAATGTCCTTAAGTTTCGAAAACACAATGCTTTTCTTGGATTCTTGTTCCATATGCATCTCAAACTTGGTAAGTCATTCAAAGTTAATTTGGTCAATCGCGATAGAATCTCGACATCTCCACTGGCTACCAGTCCTTCAAGGTCAAATATTTCTTGTATTAATTGACATCTTTCAATGGTTATGGCTTCCAAATTTTGTAGCTTTATTAGCAAACTTGATGGGATGATGCTTAAGAGGAACACGCAATCCTCTACTTTCAGAAATTTTAGGTTGCTCATATCTGAGGGTAACTGAGAGTTCCATATCTCTTTCAATTTGGGAAGTTCAGATAGTGTTAAGGACTCCAACCAAGGCGTTGAAACCTTTCAAAGCAAGAAGAACAATGTTATGAAGGCATACGCATCAAATGTTTTCTTTAGCTGCAAGGCGTGGGTGACCCCACACAATCTCAAAACAATGCTTGTAACTAAAAATCATGGACAGACGTTGCGTGGAAAAAATAAAAAGCCACCTTATCTCATAAAATAGACTCAATGGAAGAAAAATTGGAGTAGTGATTTTTTAATTTAAACCTTTTTCTTCTTTAATATTTATCAACTGTACACTTACTCATCATTTATCTATTATGCATTTGGACTTAATTAAATATGTGATTTCAAGAGAAAATTCATAACCCCTAAACTATTGAGGTTATTTATTTTAACCTCACTTTTTGTGCCACGAGCCTAATTTTTACAAGTTCATGGCATCAATTAAGATTTTTGGTCATTGAATGTTGTCATATTTAATAAATAAAACGACAATGCAAAAAGACAGTCTCAATTATTTTCTATCAAATAATCATAAACTAAACTGACAAATAGATAAAACTATACTTCTAGTTGATTTGCACGTATAATTTCTTTTTGGCATTTTTTTCCCAAAGCATTTCAAAAAAAAAATTCCTTTCATTAGAAAATTGGAAGTAATATATATTATTTATAAAATTATGAGATATACTAAAGTAGTTAGAAGATTTTATTATTATTATTATTATTATTATTATTATTATTATTATTATTATTATTATTATTATTATTATTATTATTATTATTATTATTATTATTTTGGGTTGGAGTAGTTAGAACATTTTGTTGTCCTCATGCATAGCACGGGCTTAAGTTTAGTATGGATGTAATGTGGAATTGATGCCGCATCGGCCAAAAGTATTGGAAAAAGGATTCATGACTATCTAAGGATCACGATAGAGACATCAAAGCCAATTTCAGCAAAGGATTTGACTTATATACAAAGGATCTAAGATAATCTTTCTTTGTCATAAAAAAAAGTTGATCTACATGGAAAGTTTTAGTCATGTAACCAAGAAAAAGAATTACTTAATTTAGGCTCTATTTGATTCATAGAAAATAAATTGATTGAAACATATTTTCCTAAAAAAATTGTTTGTATTATAAGAATAAATGAACAAAAAGTATTTTCACTATCAACGATAATGTTTAGACATAAAATATTATCAATAATGAAAGCTTTTTTCATTAACTAATTGTTTTGCTCGATACTAGTAATCATTTTTAGGAAATTTTTTTCCAAATCATTATGGTTTGGGTCACATCATAAACATAATGAAGTTGTTAAATCCCAGTAACAGTGCACAAATGAATGCTAGATGTGTATCTAATTGATACTTTCAAGCAATAAGTTACACAAAGAAATTTAAACATGTGTAGCGCACATAAATTTTACTAGTTTAGATAAAAGGTCCATAGTTTACAAAATTGAACAAAAATTTTTCACTATCCCACTATCTCATTAATATACCGAGATCAACAAACAAATTGGCCATCGAATGTTATAGTGGATTTTTCATTTCGTAGTCACATAATAGTTCCATCAATTGACATTTGTATAAAATATTCATATAATGGAACTTTGTGTAGAACCACATTTCGATAAAGATCCATCCACCTATGCAACTTTTTAAAATTAAAAAAAGTAGCAACTTAATCGTCTCAATTACTCTAATATTGATGTACGTGAGATAGAAGTCGGACAATTAACTTTTATATTATATTGATCTAGATGTTATTTGAGACATAGTCTATATGTTAAATTCAACTGTTGAAATTTTACCATTAAGAAATGATAGACTTGATAGACTTTAGATTATTTGAAAAATCCACACATCGTATGGTGCTTCTTTAACTATGTTGATAACATAACACAAATCAAGTGAGATGTGATTAACTAATATATAAATGTTTTTATTCATTCACATACATAGCAATTCCATCTTGAGAAATTAAATTATTATTTGTCTTATTTATTCAAGAAAACAAAAGCTCAAAAAAATTATTTATCCAATTTTTCTAAGTGCTATAATCCTATATATAAAGTCCAGGCATGAAATTTCATTTACTTCAAAATGGGTAGAGTATTACATTGGTGCTCATCATTTAGTTTCACATATATAAAATAATTCGATATAACTCTAGAGTCAAACATTGATGTGTTTAAAAAAAAAAAATACTAATGTAATCACATTCGAACAAAATTAATACTTTTCAACACAAAGTACTAAACGATCCAAATGTTATTGAAATTTTGTGTCATTGTGTTGAGATTTATTTTATATAGCGAACTATTACTAAAATTTTGTGTCCTTTGGTTGATAAATGCATATTACTTTGTAAAATTACGCAATAACTCTTTTACACCATATCTCCAAAGTAAATAATTTAACAAGTAAATTCTATTTTCAAGAAAAAAATTCACACTATGTCTGGGACTTCAACTGATGCCTTTGAAAGGTAAGGAAAAAAAAATTGAAAAAGGCTATAAAAGTCGGAAACTTCATTGATGTTATTCATTTGTCTTTGCTTAGATTTAATTACAGCTGGTTTCTTTCATTGAGTAATAAGCTAACCCAACCAATATTATTTCCATGCCTAATATATTCAAATGAAGGTAATATCCACGTTTGTAACTCAATTAGGATGGTTCGGGTGAAGAAAACCATGATCATCATTGAAAGCATGAATTTACCTGTTGCCCATCGAAAAAAACAATCGAGTGGTGCATGGTTTTCCAAAAGCTTGTCATCCATGGTAACTTTCGTAGTGTCAGTCTACGCAAATTGCATGACTTCATAGTGTGATCATCAACAATTTCATCTTCAACTGCCTTAGCATCTGCAAAAATTTGATGCATCAAGTGACATGTGCTTATCTCAATCTCTTCGAGTTGCAGGAATGCTCTTGTCATGGACGGAGGAAACAACTGTTTGATTTCACCACAGTTATTCACTTTCACAATCTTTAATTTGCTGAAGGATTCTGGGGCAAGAAAACCATGACAAATCTCCTTTAAGTGTTTCAGATTCTCGAGAAACATATATTCCAATCTCGTGAAGGCAGTGCACTGAACATATGGTATGGAGTGAACAACATACTCAATTGAGGGGCTATTTTGTACGTGAAGATGCTTCAATTCCTGAAAACCTTCGATGCACAAATCGTGAATGCTATCGTTGCTATCTTGTAATCCATCCAAGTGGAGATGTTGCGTTATCTGCAAACAACTTTGCACCCACTCTTCATGAATAAGACTGCTTGAATTCAGCTTGAGCTTTAGAGTTTTGGATTCCCTGCATTCACCTTGCCAATCCCAAACGTCCCCAATTTGGATTTTATGCTTGTTCAATTTCCCAAATGGCAGGTCTCTTGAGAGAATGGCAGAGTTAGGAATGGCAATATGCAAAGTGCTCAACTTTTTCATGTTCTTCAACTCAGCCAAGCTGGCATTACTTCGCGGAGATTCATCCTCGGCCTCCCACTGATCAAAACTGTCTTGCATGTACAGTTCTTCTAAATTAACCAAGCTTCCAAGCACGCCAGGTTCGATAACATTGAGCCTGTTGCACATGCTCAAGTCCAAAAGTCTCAATTCTGTTAGTTCACCTATTTCTTTAGGTAGCCGATTGATTGCAGATCTAACCAAACTTAGGAACTGCAATCCTTTAAGCTTTCCAAGAACAGTCACATCCTCCAGATGGCACCAATCAAGACACAGCGACTTGAGGTTTTCAAGGAACTCAATCGATGAAGGTAGAGAGGCGAAGGATAAGCCAAAAAAGTCCAAGACTTGGAGCTTCTCCGTAGATTCAAAAAATGACTCGGGAATTTTGAGAGACGCATTGCGTTCGTATAATAGAAGCATCTTTAAATTTGGGCAGTCCAATTTTTCAGGAAGCTCATCAATGCCAACAAAAGGGAAGGATAATGCGGTGCATTTTCTGAGCTCATCCTTTGACCATTCTTTAAACCCATAATCCTTTCTCCCAACCAAGGTGCTCCATTCCGCTGTGGGGGCAATAGAGATGGCCACGTCAACAAATATGTCATGCATTTTGACCACTTCCGTGACATCACTATCTAGGAGCAAAGAGGAGTCCCGCAGGCTGCTTAGATCCATAATCAACCTATCTCTAGCGTTTTTGATGGTGTTGCTGAATTCTTTATATAAACCCGAACCCATGCAGTAGACAAGGCATTCCCTTACGGAAATATTCCCACATCCTAGAGCACAAACTAGGAATAATAATCTGATCCTATCATCTTTTAAGTCGTTATAATTTAATTCCACTATTGATTTCACTTCCGGCCCTTCTATCTTGGCCAAAGCGTTCCTCCATGCAGGCAAATCACTGTGCTTCAACTTTTTCGCCAATGAAACAATCAAAAGGGGCAAGCCACCACAATTCTTGACCACTCCATCTACCAAGGGTTTAAACTCAGGATTGTTAACCCTGTCCCCCATTGTTCTTTCAAAAAGTCTTCGTGCTTCTCGATCCTCTAACTTATTAAGTTGGAATTCTTTATCAGAGCACATATCAGTGAGCAAAACATCTCGGTATCTAGATGTTAGCAATAGCTTGCAGCCTCTTACTTTATTATCATATCCACAAGGGATTCCAACTTCATTCAAGTCTAGCTTCTTCCACAAATTATCTAAAATTATGAGAATTTTTTTGTTAGGATCACTTTCTATCCTCTTACCTAAAAGATCAGCTCTCCCATGAGCAGTTTCTTCATTCATTAGCTTCAGACCCAAAGCATATGCGATTTCTCCTTGAATTCTTTTTATATCTAGATTGCGTGATACATTTGCCTTGAGAACCACGTGAAATATCTTCTCTTCCTTAACTTGCCTTTCAATGTCCACCAAAAGTTTGGACTTGCCTACGCCACCTGGACCATGCACCCCAATCACGCAGACCTTGTCATCAACTATAGCCTTCATTACATCCTCTACGATCAAAGCCCTCGACTCCAGGACATCTTCTTTGTTGTCAACAGATCTTGCAGGGGAAGTGCGAGTAGTGACAATTCCCACAGGAGTATTTTCATAGTAGACCTTTTGGAAGTTACTATTCACGCTTTCATTGTGGAGTCCCTGAATGACTCGAGTCATCTTCTTCACTTTCCTGCCCAGTGGATGGCGAAACATGGGGTTGGGAAGCCACCCGTGGAAGCAAGAAATATTTGCACTTTCGCCTTGTTTTAACAGGTTTTCTGCTTCCTTAGCCTTATTGTCCACATTCTCTAGCCAATTCCTAATATCAATGTGTATGAGCTTTTCATCGTACACGGCTTCCTCGACCAATCGTCGCACCCTTTCCCTCGTAGTGTCCAGCTTCTCGACTCCATTTTTGAGATCTTCGACATAGCTCTTGTAGCACAGTATATACCCAAATTGACGTCCAAGGTGAGTAATCAGGTACTCACCAAGTTTTGACGCAAGACTATTTGCACCGGAGGTAGCGCATGCCTCTACCATAATTTCTTCTTTAAATTCTAGAAATCTCTTTTCCTCCTTCTTTTGGTCACCTTGTTGTTGTTTCCTCTTAGTATTTGCTTGAACAAATGGTTGCGAAGGAAACTGAACGAAGAACAGAGTTAATCACTCGATGTATGAAAAGAATAGAAGAGAAAAGTGATAAAACAATGAGAATAGTGACACAAAACCAAAGCTTAAACCATGAGTTAGGCTCTGAGACGCTTAGGGGCAATGATCGAGTGTGTGAAAGCGTGCGCAAAGTTAATTGTGTAATTTGTGTGGAAAAAGTTTTTATGCGGCCCCTGACTTTGAAAGGTTAATGAGTTAGTGTGAAAATCTTTTTGGTGGGGCTAAGCCGGCACTTAAAGATTTCAAGAGAATTATGTAATTCTTGTCCCATTTGAAAATCACATGCACGAGTAATTTGGTCGAAACTTTTGCACGAGTGAAAATGGCGTAATTGTTAATTTACAATATGGATCTTTTAAGCCAAGATGCCTTCATAAGCCAAAATGGAGGAAATGATGTCAATTGGTTATTTTAGCCCTTACAAGAAACGGATGATCATGATCAATATTTTGAAGTGAGTGAATCGACACGTTACCAGTGGCTTGGTGTGATGCTTGGGGGCAAGTCTCGCTCGACTCGGGTGCGTTTGTTAAAAAAAACAAGTAAGATTTGGATTTTTTTAAAAAAAATGATTTTTCATACAGCTTAGAAAAATTTGTCAACAAATTTTCTTTCATCGTCAACTAATATAGAGGGGGATAAATTATTGTTGATAGTGATTTTGTTTTTCATTACTAATTTTTCTAAATGATATAAATAATAAATTTTGGAAAATATTTTCTAAGTCATTACTTTTCCTTAAAATAAACACACCCTCAAGAGCATTTTTTTTTTTTTATAGTATGGGAAATTATTATTTGAACCTCAAAAGAGAAATTGATCATATTAATTATCTAGCGGTCGAAAAATGACATTGTTTTCAATTCTATCGTTGAAAAATCTACCAAAAAAATTGGGTACAAAATACTAAATTTGGGAATCGTTACAGCCAATTAAAAGCTGTTTCTTTAAAATAAAAAGAAATTATAAAAAAAAGGTGGTCCCTTGGCCTAGCTAATTTAAATATGCAATTCGACCAAGTTAGGGCGAATTGTGATAAGTTCCCACTATAAGAAAAGCAAAAACAAAAGTTTCTAGGACCACCTTGCCCCAGTTCACAGGAGCAAGGTAAATTTGCTTACAAATGAGCAAGTTCTCCATTTAAAAAGTGGAGTTCCAAAGGGTTTCGATTCCCTAAAAGAACTTTCCTTTTAGTAGTTGATAAACAAGATACACTAGTTTGTAACAAAGAGGATATCACATAACATCGCCTTGAACTTTGAGGGTAGTACAAGATTTTACTCCCGGGCTTTTAGTTGTTACACAATATCCCATGGACCTACAGCCGTTACCTCTCCGTCATATTCTCCATTAGCACGTGCAATGCACATGAATATTAAAAGGTAAAAATTTTTTTTTTTGTCTCATGTTTTGAATGAAATCTCCCTTTTACCCTTACTTGCGGTAAAAACTAGAGATATAGAAAATGGAAGAAAACTAAATTAACGAAAATACAAATAATACAAATAATATTAAACAATATTTTTTTTTTTTTTAAAAGTTTGGTAAAGATAATCACTTTAATAGTATAAATAAGATTTTTTTAGAAAAAGAATAAGCACAAATTAAATAAGAAGGAAAAAGGCCTAAATAACAGAAAGTTCAACCAACAAACATTGGTGATTCGTCAAGTATATTCAAAGGGTTAGTTAATGTAAATAAAATTTAACAAAGATATTTAAAGAAATTATATTTAACAAAGATATTTAAAGAAATTATATTTAACAAAGATATTTAAAGAAATTATTCAAGGAAATGATGTCCTCAACTCGTAAAGAAAATGATTAATCGAAATCTAAGGTGAATTTTTAAATTTTTTTCATAAATTTTTGCATTAATAAACCATTTAAAAATACAAAATGATTGTCCAATTTTTGTGATTTGACCTTTTGTAATACCTTATTAGTTCTATTACTATCTTATCGAATTTTCTCAATTATTCTTCTTTCAATAATATTATTGATATTTAGTTTTTCTGATAATAATATTTAAGTTAATTTATTCTAGTCCATTTGCTTCTTCTTCTTCTTCTTTTTTTTCACATAAACCAAAGGTAAAAGAAAGATTTCTGTTAAAAAAGACATGAAGAATATGCATTTACCCCTTAATAGTCATGTACTGCATATATTAACGAAACATATACTGAGAGGTTATTGGCTAAAAAAAAAAAGTGAGTCTAGGGAGGGTGATGTGAATAATTGAACATTTAGGGGCAAACGGGTACTACAAAATCCGAACCTAAAGATAATTCACGTGCACAAGCTACGCCGATGTTAGCAAAGGCACAAACAAAACATATGTAATATAGTCTAAGTGCATGTTACCTGGTTCAATATCGTCCAATACAAACGGAAAACCTGTCAACACAAACAAAAATGGCTGACATAAAAACATTAGAATTTAATATCAACTTTTACTGGTATGTTATTTTAAGATGCGTTTGATGTTATGTTGGTGCTCACTTTGATCTTGCGTCATTTTGTAGCCTTAAAGAATTGATTTAGTTGATCTTATGGAGAATTCGGCCAAGAAGCATAAGGAACTTGTGGCTTTCGAGATGTACTTGTTATATTGGCCGTGCAGCCCCAAGGGAAGAATTTATTAAATGAAATTTTTTTATTGTTGGCACGAGCATCTCTCTACCAGCTTCATATGTACAGGGAAGATAGGGGAAGTTACTAGGAAGAAGCTCACGAGGAGTTGAACAGTTATTACTACTATTAGGTTTATAAATACCAGCGACTTAGGATTGTAAAGCTCTCTTTCAACAATCAAGATGATTTATAATCTATTTTTATCTCTGCTTTTATTTACACAAATGTTCTTTTCTCACGATTTACTTTTTCAATACAATTTACACCGTGCCTCCAATCTTTTTTTTTTTCCTCTGGATTTAGCTTCATAAAAATTCACACTCCGTCAAGTCATTATTTCGTGCACTTCGTGCGTGAGGTATGGAACCGTGTAGCGATCTAAGTGGCTCTTGGTGCAATTTGTCTTTGTTTGACATGAGTCAATTGATTTAAAGAGTTTTGGAGATCCAAATGCTATTCTGGAGGAGTAATGCGGAGATGGAATTACGTAAGGGGTTTTGTGTTTGAAAATAAAGTTACCTTTGCACAGATCAAGCTATGTCCGAGTCCCAAGAGGCAGTAAAACCGGAGGATTACCTTCACGCCTCAATCTGGATTTATCAAAAAATAGGTCAGAACTAGAACGAGTGTATCTGCGACTTCTCGTGATTGGCGTGGTGGTCTTACCGATGCGTTTCTCCTCTTCAAGCGCAAGCCCTTGCACTGAAACAAGCTTCACTGTTTCTCTTGCCCTAAAGGATGAGCCACATGTACTCAATTTATAGGAAATCTTTAATCAGGCACTTTACTTCTTTAACGCTCACCTCTTGTCCAAGACCACCGATTGGCAAGAATAACATCCCTGTAGACAAAATCAAAGTGAAGATAGGCGACCTGTTGCTTGCCATGCCCATTAAATAAAAGAATCGATACTTGCGTTGGCGTCAAGGTGTCAAAGTGGAAATTAGCTTTTAACGTGATGCTATTCTTTGAGAGTTATGTCGCGTTTGAAGAGACAGTGCAGGTGGAAAGGGGAATATATTTTGGGGCTTGTAGATTACCTTTCTTAAAAGTATTATCATCCTTGATACGATGGGAGGGGAACCAAAAACAGTTCACCCCCAAGTATATAACAAATCCTCTAGAAAACTCTCTTTATAAAGCTTGTGCGAATAGTTTAGAGATAACAAAATTGCTGACGTTTGTACTTATTTGCTCAAATCAGTCCTTCCGACAACCACAAACCACGACGCATTTAAGGTTGAAGCTTTACGAATCCATTTGTTACCCTGTTCACGAACATTATCGAAGAAGATTGACGTGAAATATGGACATGGAGAATGAAAAACTGTTAGATGCTACGTGCAGCATCCTCTAGTGCTACAGCTGGACATTCTGTCGGAATAATAACTTTCTTTTACGCAAGCATCTATTATCTAGTTCTGCTATGCAACTTGAACTTGCGGAAGATTTTCTTAAAATGGGTTTCCACTCACGAGGTCCTCTTGCGTCTATCTATTTACGTTATGGAAATGGCAGATTATTAGGATACATTCTTTATTTTAACATTTCGGTACCTGCATACCTCACATTCCTTCATTGGTATGGTATCTTTTTTGAGTCTTGTACCTTACTTTACTTTCTAAGAATTTTACTTATGAGAGATCCTAAAGTTTGAACAAGGCTTTATATGTAGCCTTTAACGCCATGCTAAAGATGGTAGTGCTATACTCGTTAGAATAATATTTTCTTCTATGCAAGCATCCACTTTCTAGTTTATGCAACTTTAATGTGCAAAAGATCTTCTTAAAATGGGTTTTTACCTACGAGGGCCTCCTATGCCCGTCCATTTGCATTGCAGGGATGTTGGATTTCTAGAATGCATTTTTATTTTAATGTACTGAAATCCACACGTCTCATATCCCCTCATTGATAGAGTATTTTTTTCGAGCTCTGTAACCGGCTTTGCTCTCTAAGTGCTTTACATATGACATTTCGAGGTCTGGACAAGGCCTTAGATGCAACCTTTTAATGCCATGCTGAGGACAATAATGCTATAGCCATTATAATAAATAGCCATTATAATAATATCTTTCTTCTACGCAAGCATCCATTTTCTAGTACTGCTATGCAACCTGCACTTGCGGAAGATCTTCTTAAAATGCATTATTTTGCACCCTCACAAAATCACTTCCTTCACTTTACTAATTATTTCCGATTTTCATTCTATTCCAAGACTGGTCACTCTTTGTAAATATCATTTTTCATTTTTTTTTTCAATATGTGAGCGTAAAAAGACCACCTATCAAATTTATATTATGAACATTTTTAGTTTGCTTGCATGTTCAACAAATCTTGTGTTACAGTGAAAAAAAAAACAAACCATTTATCTTTAATTTATTTTTCAATGCTGAGGCATGATTATTTCTCGTAATTTTTTTTTTTTAAATTTTGCCTGTTATAAGTTGATATTGAGTTCTGAGTAGAACATAATCATTTCTTCGTCCCTTTTAGATCTATCCCTTGATGTTGACTTGTCGGAAAAATTCTCTTGGTATTATATTGAGTGTTTCTTCATGCCAATTTTATTTTATGAACGCAAAAAATGAAAAACAAGAGGAAGAATAAAATTCATCTGAGATTTGTGAATGTCAAAAAGAAATATCTTCAAATTTTTTATAAGTTCAGCTTATTTTATTATATTTTTTTCAATTCAAGCTATGATTTTTATTCTGAAATTCTGGCTATGTTACAGACTTTTTAAGTGGGAAAGAAAGTACATAGAAGAAGAAAAAATAAATGCCCCAGTGTGATCACTTCCTTCTCTTCAAATCATGTATCGCTTTTACCTTTTTGTGATATGATCTTGACTTTTAAACAGGGGAAGAAAGTAAAAAAAAAAAAAGGTGTCATCAGAGGACAGGGCGATGTGTCAGCACCTCTAAGGTATCGCTGGAGCCCAATGTGACCTATGTAGCACCGACACGGACACGCGACACGCGACACGACACGACACGACACACCGACACATCATTTCTTAAAAATAGAGAATTTCGACACGTTCCGACACGTTATATATTAAATATATTTTTATATATAAATACATAAATAATAATAATAATAATAGCCTAGAATTAATTTACATGAAAAATATTAAATAATATCATTCATTATTTTAATTTGTTACAATAATACATAAAACTTAGAGGAAAAAAACATTGTTTAAAGAAAATGCTGAAATGATATTTTTAAATTTATTTATTTATCATATATAGCATTTTTTATTACTTCTTTCATAGTAAAAGAATTTTTAAAAAACTAAAACAATTCTAAAAAAAAACTGAAAAAAAAAATTGACCCCGTGTGTGTATTTGTATAGCATTTTTATTACTTCTTTTGTGTATATTTATATTTTGACCCCACAAGTATTAGAAATTTTTAAAATTGACCCCGTGCGTGTCAGAGTTGCGTGTCGGAATTTTGGACTCGCGTGTTGGAGCGTGTCGGAGAGAGTTGACCACGTGTCGGATTTTTCGACACTCGTTGACCGCGTGTCGGAGCGTGTCGGAACGTGTCGGAGCGTGTCGGACACGTGTCGGAGTGTCAGACACGACACGGAGGCTTCCGGAGAGTGTCCGTGCTACATAGATTATGACTTCATAGCATTTATTCCCTCGTGAAACCCAACTCCTTGGCTTTGGATAGACAAGTGAAAGAGAAATGATTGGCTAACAAAATCATTATGATAAAAAAAAATAATTACATGATAATTTTTAATGTACTATAAAAATAATAATTTATTCTAAATCATAAAAATCAAATTATAAATAATTATAAATTATTATGTGATTTATTTTTTCAAGAATTTATGATTCATAATATATTATTATTCTCATAATATTTCAAGAATTATTATGATAGTAAAGCCCATTAAAAAAGTACACTATCTTTTTAGAAAAGAGATGGTGCTCACCTTGCTTTTCTTTTTCCCAAGGAAATCAATTAAATTATTTAGCCAGGTTCCTTAGAAAATTTGGAAGGCAAATATCCCCTAATGGGATGACAATGGGATGACCTATTTGTTTAGAATAAAATAAGGAACATGATTGACGTGAAGAAAATCAATAAATTACCTTTAATAATAGAAGCTTTATGATTTGTAATCATTTATACAATCATCAATTGAGTGGCCATGATCAAGAGCTAAAATCAAGTAATCATGACCTCAAGTTTTGTGGCTCAAAAAAATAGATAGGACACAATTGTTGTGAGCTTCACAACTCGAGCTCATGGTCGTTTCGAGCTTAAATTAAGCGGCCATGGCTACAAGCTCAAGCAGGCTATGGAGTTCACAAACTTGAACTTGAACATTTATGGCTGCTGAAAGCTAAAGCTTGAGCTTGCACCCTGATAGCTACGATGGAGCCCCTATCTCTATCTCTTAATTTTGTTTTCATTTATGTTGTTTAATGTAGCACATCTTTGGCATCATATAATATCTTTGAGCGAATTATAACACGACACGTGTATTCCGATGTTGGTGCCAACAATTTTGCTATACATGTTAAGAAAAATCACCTGATAAAAGAAGAGACATTTCATAAAAAGTTGAAGGGGGCTCTTTAACATAACAAATATGGAGGGCGATTTTTTTTTTCCGGACAAAAGTAGAGGAATAAAATGGGGTTATTCTTTAATTAAAATGAAAACACCAAAAAGTTCCTTTCCACAATTATCAAAATCGTTTGCCTGCCTCACACGGAAGTGAAAATCGTTGTCAATATACGATCGTTAGAAATTCAGCATGATACTACTGTCATGCTAGCGGGGCTCTAAGTGAATATAAAAATTGAAAGATTGTCGCTATTTTGATGCAAAAACCAAAATTATTAAAAGGAAAACTGATGACTCACAAGAGTAGGTTGAGTCAAAAAGTTTCTGCACACAAGCTGTATAATTAACCACTCATCAGTCATCACTAGGGGTGAGTTTGTTTGAAATCGGAACCATATGCTAAGAACTGATTCCAAAATATTGGAATCATGAACGCTCTTGATTTCATGGATTTACTCAAAAATCTGGATTGTTGATCCGGTCCTATTTATGGGCAGGTCCATGGAACTAGTCCCAAATTCCTACAAAATTGCATTAATCAATTAATAGAATACATAGTAAAAAGCGATAGTCCGTTTCGACATCTCCACTCGTCCTTCTCTCAAACCCCCGGACTCAAAATGTTTCAACCAAACTCCCCACATTACTAATGCCCACGCGGGAAACTCTGTCGAGATCGAAACTGCAGTCCAAACGCAACTTCGGGGGAAATGCCGATCGCCGTTCCTTAATCCCGCGACCACGGAATCCGAAGATGCCTTAGCTCTGATGTGCAGGGGAGACAACGACGCGAGAGAGAAAGCTTTCGCCGACCGTAGGAAGGAAAGTCGTAGGGGAGGATGACAAATGAGATTGACGTTTACTAAGATGCCTCAGTTCGTTCCATAAAAGGATTGGCCCTCGAGAAGGAGAGGGAAAATGCGGGAAAAAAAGAGAGAAAATCACAAAGGGAGGACTAGGAGGATCAGTCGCCGAGAGTGAAAGAGAGAGTGAATGTAGAATGTTGCAGACATGAGGCAGGAAAGAGAAAATAAAAAGGAAGAGATGAGCTGGATATTTTTTTAATATATATATCTATATATATACTGATCCGGTTAGGATGGGAGGACTCAGGAATCAGACCGATACTCATCAGTTCTAGTAAATTAGAACCGGGAATGGGCCCGATCCCTAAGTCAGTCCAGTCCATTTTTTGGCAATTCTCAATTTTTTACACACCCCTACTCATTACCCTTAAAGGAAATTAATATCATTTACAGCACAATGGTATTCCACACTTTTTGTAGACTAGCATTTTTTTTTTTTTTTGGGGTCAAAGCAGACTAATGTTAAGTAGTAAGTCATGTTCCACACGATGAGAACTAGGACCTCTTTTCCTTAGTTTATGATGGCTTACTTTTTCAAGAAAAATGACATAGATGGTCCTTAATTTTTAGCTCGGTATGTTATATTATCCATGAACTTCTAATTAACATCATGTGATCTATAAACTTTAATCTATGTGTAATATTATCTTTAAACTTTTAACTTATTTAATGTGATCCTTGAATTTTTGGTACATGTTCAGTTTAGTCCATTGAATTATATGAAAATAATCAATATTTTTTTAGTAACTTGAATTGAAGGAATGACAATAGTGAATATTATTATATAATTTGGGGAATTACCAAAAGTTCAGGAATCATATCGAAAAAATTAAAAGTATATGAGCAGCATTGCAAATGGGGTCAATAATCATGAACCATCTATATAATCATCCCAATTGTTTAGGATAAATTGTCTGCTCGAACATATGCTGATAAATCTCTATACATAAAATATGTTGTGAATCTTACCAGCTTACCTTCACTCGCATGACGGTGGCATCATGGTTGTCAATGTCAAGCAAGGTTGGGCCAATCCTCACAAGCAATTTCTACAGACCTCACGCTAGCGGAACATCGATCGCGTTGGCAAGGGCATCAGCTGTCGAGCTGTGCCACAAGTGAGTACCTTGGCTCTTAGAGAGAAAGAGGCTGAGTAGGAATAGTGGCGCAAGGAGCACAAGCACACGATCGCTAGATCCAATGGAGCTATAGTTGAGACAACAAAATAATAGGGAGCTACTAGAGCATTGAGTCTTCAAAAGTCACCGAGGACGGGTCCTGAGGGCCGACCCACCCTCGCTCTATAGTGGGGTTTGTGGCACCACCCTGGCCTTGGCCAGATCCGGTCAAGGCAAGCAAGCCCCCACTAACCAGCATCAAGGTTGATGTGGTGAGGCTAGCCACCTTCGCAAGGACCTGGGCAATCCTCATCGGCCCTCACTTGTGAAAAGGAGATAGTAGTGCCACCTCTTCCCCCACTACCCCACCGTGGCGATCCTCTTTGATTTTTTTATTTCTGGTTTTTTTTTTTCATATTTGCTTCTATTTCCAGTTTTCAATTTTTTTTTTCTCAATTTTTCTAGTTATTTTGTCTGATGTGGCAGCAAGAAACTACACTGTTCTGAGCTTAAGGAAACTCAGCCAAAACATTAACAGCTACTTAGGATTGGAAAAATGACAGAAAGAAAAACAACACTGGATTTTTCATCCAATTAGAACACGAGGAAGTCATTAAATGATTCAAATGCCCTGGACATCGGACTCTGAGGCCATCTCTCTGCATCTGTTTTTGGCGGAAGTAGCCCGTCTCGCTGTGTAAAAGGTATGACCCTACTCACCAGTAGCTGAAAGCTAATTATTTCGCTAATCTGTCTAAAGATGACAACAGAAGCGACAGCATCAAATTTGGCTGCCCCCATTTGATTTCCTCAAGTCCGACAGACAAATTTGCAGCTAGATTATTTCCGCATTGTCACGATTTTCACCCACATTTCTCCAAAAAAAAGAAAAGAAAGAAGAAGCTTGAATAGTCCGAATTCTACACACCCAAATGTCATCCCCCTCTCAGCAAAAATGGGTTGGTTTGTCGAAACTATGCGAAGCTGTTAAATTGTCCATCCAATTTGTAGAGTTTCCTTGAATTCTCTAAACTACAGTTATCAAGAAGCTCCTAGAAGAACTGTTATGCAATGGCTAATAATTTGTCCATGGCCGAAGCATGTACAAGATAGATGCAATCGAAACAGATATCTCTGACACAAAAATTGCTAGAAATCTAACCAGAAAAGCTCAGGTTAATGATTCATAGCTGTGGCACTGGAGAACTGGCCACTTTAATTTTACTGGACTCTTAATTTGTCCATCGTTAAAGCATGCAGATAACAGACGCAGTTGAACAAAGTATCTCCGATGCAAGCATGGATAATTTGTCGAGTATCTCGATGGAAAATAGGCTCATAGAGCTCGCATATTGTATACAGATCAGTCAGCTCAACTGTAAATCCCATGTACCTAGCTAGCTTCCTCATGTGCACCAACCATTATAATACAATAAATTCCTTCCGATTTGTCCCTTTGCTGATAAATCTCATACACACATACACAATACCTTCACATCATAGTCTATGCCAAATATAACACCAAAATCGAACAGAATGAAATGGAAGCGCCTACATGGGAAAAGTTAATGCATATTTTTACCAATGACAGTAGTCGAAATCATACCGAAAATGGGAGATAAAGATGTGGGCGGAATATCATGAGATCAGATTGTTGTTTATGTAGATGGTCGGGATTTCTTTGATGAGGTGCCAATAGTTGCCGGCGTGCTTTAAGTGTGATAGCCTGAATTTATTTAGTTGTTTTCGATTAAATAAATTGGGCTTTTCGTCGACGTGTCTATAGTGCTATTCTTTGAGTTGGCCACTCACGAGATAATTGGTCTATTTGGGGAAGCAATTAAGGGATCTAAATGCAATGAACTTGAGAATTCGACCAGAAATCGATTGCTCGATCGTGTCTATTTGCCGAGATCATTACGGCATTGTCGAAATCGAATAGAGACCGGAGATAGGTCGATTCGACTGAGATATGTGATCAAGTGTGGGAGATTCCACCTGATTGCAAAATACTCGTCGATCGGCACTAGACCGATTTTTCTATCGTTTTGGTACCCGGTGTCCGTATTTGAAATCTCGAGATTTTCACGACAACCGAGAGTTGGCAGTGTGTCGAAGATATACTTTGTGACTCGAGATAAATTGATCACGGGTCAATTGCACAAAAAATTCCTAAAAGTTACTCGATAGACAAGGTCACGATAAAAGCGCACCAGATTGAAATTAATCGTGAATTTGAACCCGATTTCAGGAATTGAAAGTTCTGTGGTGTCACGAGCTATATTAGGGACGTCGACTCATCCTCCGAGAAATTTTGAGAGATTCTGAGATTTTTTCGGAAAATCGATTCGGACGTCGCAGAAAAATAACGAAAATTCGGATCGGCCGAATTGAAGAGATTTTCGACTTGCAAATCGAGCCATATGACGAAGGGGACTTGTAGAAATTATGTGGGCTTTTTCTACATCAAAATTGGACGTCGAATTTGGGAATTTGTCGAAGAAATTGATGTCCCAAAAATGGAAATTAGGAGCTTTGGTTGGGGGTTGCATTATTTGCATCAATATTGAAGTATTATGGACTTATTTTTGTAGAAAGTATTAGGGGACATGGCATTCAATGGAGGGGATAAATCCTTTGATTTTGCCCCTGATCCAATCCTTTTGATTGAGCAAGACCAGCTGGCCCGTCGCTATCTCCCTTCTCCACCGCCTTAATCCTTCTCTCTCTTTCCTCGGAGACGCAAACAACTCCTTCAGATTGGTTTCACTTTCATTTTTCTTCGCTTACCTTTCCTTTACCTCTGCAAATCCACCAACACTTGTCCATCTTTTGCACCGAACAACCCCACTCAAGGAGTCGACACCAGCATCCAGCAAAGGAGGTTTGTTGACCCCATCTTCACGCCAGCGAAGCAGCTCCGGATCAACCCATCCCCAAGCCCACACGCATTCGCACGCCCCTGCAGCTCCACCGAAGACCACAGCCCGCGATCTCTCTCTTCACTTCGCACGCTCGGTTATTTTTCCCTTAGCGAAGACCAACCTGCTTCCCTCTGCTTGCTCGTGAATCCAACGAAGACCGAAGACCACCATCTTCAGCTCCCACCATCGCACGCCTTCACGTCCGAAGTGTTCAGTCCCAACTGTGGGCTTTGCTGGATCGTTTCAGCCCAGCGAGATTTCAAGTCAGCAGCCCAAGAAGCCGCAAGCCCATTTGAAGCTTAGCCCACTGAAGCTCACCAATTGAAGCCCGTGAAATCAGCTGCTCTTCAGCCCATTTCCAACAAGTTGGTTCGGCCCAACCTTCACGCAAGTCAGGCCCACAAGAAATTCAGCCCGCGAATCAAGTGAAGCCCAGCCCGAGTTGAAAACAAATCTCAGTTGGGCTGAGATTTGTTGGGCCCGTTCTAGGTCCGGTCCGAGAGTTCGCTGACACCGTCGAAAATTAAGATTTCGGCCGCCGTCGCGCGCATTGGGTTGTCGCGATGAACCAGGTTTTCGCGATACACCTGTGAGTTTATTCTCTAAACTCTTCTTAGTAGGCTTTGATCTAAGGGGTGTTTAGATTTATTTAATTAAGAATTAGGTGGTTAGTTAGATTAAATTAGTGATTTAATTATTTAATTGAGCATGTTAGGTGGTTAGCATGGTTTAGCTAAGGCCTAATTAAATTGTATTATTTATCTAGAAGGGTTCGAGAATTTTCCGGGTCTGTATTGGTATTTAATTTAATAATTTTGGCCTAGGTTAGTATTTTTAGAAATTAAATTGAGTTAATTAATTAATTTGGAAATTAATTAATTAATAATTAATTTTGGAAATTAATTAATTATTAATTATTTTTCCGGAAATTAGGCGGATAGCCGGTGGCCGGAATTTCGTGCTGATTGCAATGTTGTGGTTAGTTTCTGTAATTGAATGTTAAATTATGCAAATTGAATGATGATTGGATTTTTGGTATTTAATTCCAAAAATTATGAATTTTCAATATTTACTCGAAAAATCCCGGTGTCGGATTTTAACATTGAAAATGGTTTTATATAATATATGAAATAGTGGGATTTTAAAAAGGAAGAATGTCAATTTTTCCGGTCGAGTTGACCGTGTACCCACACACGACTATTTTCATGTATATTTCTAATATGAATAAAAAGGCCAGGCTCACCATTTTAATTGAAGCAATTGAGTGCAATGCATGGTGCCTCGGGCCATATTTGAGTGATCGTGTGATGATTAAGAGAAATCGTCCCAGGCTGTTGAGCTGGACGTTATCCCTATTTGGGATACCTCTTGACAAAGGGAAGCCGGTCGCAGTAGATTCTGGATCCTATGCTCCTTCGGGAAAGCCGTCGACGAAGTGACGTGCCGTGTTCAATGGGGTGAGACGAAGCCTGGCAATGCCAGAAGACCATCGAATTGAGAGTAGCCCGTGCTATATGCCGAGATCAAAACTAGGAACGCATGGTGAATTGAATATTGTGTTCTAATTAATTGAGCTTGAGTGATGCTCTAATTTGTGATATGAATTGTGCTGACCTGCAGGGTGGAACTGAGACGAGGTAAGTCTCATTGTTTGTGTGATTGCGTGCTTAGGACGCTTCTTAGCATCTTTCCCTCCTAGGCGAAGTTTAGAGCTTAGACTTGCAGGCATTGTCTCACCTGGTTATCAGTATAACCACTTTCGGGGTCATCGAGTGGAGGACCTGGAGCAGAGAGGAGGTGATTTGAAGTATAGGTCTGATAGGACCGCTTCTTTTTGGAGAACAGTCTTTTGTAGTTTTTTGACCTTAGACTCTTGTACTTCATTCGGCATATGTTTATAAAGGCATGTTTGTTGATGAAATTATTGTTCTGCTTTTCTATCCTGAGATGGTTACTGTCAGGGGATTCTTTTTCGCTTCCGCATGTGCAATAAAGTAAAAAGGTCGGCGACTAGTCCTGAGAAGTCGCAAAATTTTATCAACCAGAGAGGGATGGGTACGCGCTCGGGGTTCGGGGCGTGACATTAAGCATCGCTCTTCAAGAAGTTTGCAGTTGCTGATGGACAAATGCTCGAGCGAGGAAGGGAGGCCGGCCTTGGGCAAGCACCTCAGCTTCTGGCATCCACGAGTGTATAAGCGCTGGAGAGAGCAAGGGAGGCCACTTGATAGACTCTCTAGGTTCCTCATGTCAGAGAGATTAAGATAGGTGAGAAAGGAAGGGAGGAGATCATGGTCATTGCCGTCACCCTCTGGAGGAAAGCACACCATATCTCCAAGTTCGCCAACACTCCCGTCGATCCATAAAGATTGGAGCGACGCGAGTGCGTGCAAGCCCCACTCTCCCCTATGCTGCTCCATGTTCACGCAGACCCTCACCTCGAAGGTCTCTATCTTGGGAGGTAACCCTCCCCTGGGAAAGCGTTTGATGTTCTCGCAATCGACAATATATAGACTCCGGAGGGATGTGAGGTGATGCAATTTTTCAGGTAGAGACTTTACATTCGGGCAACTCCAGAGGCTGAACTCGGATATGCTGGCGGGAAGCGGAGGGAAGTGCTCCAGCTCCAGAGCGGGACATCCGAATATCGTCAAGCGAGTGAGGTGGGAGAGCTTGTGCAGAATCCGGGGCAAACTTCCCAATTGGTCGCAATAGAAAATTCTTACATCTTCAAGCCATTGGACGTGGTGTTGGTGGCCCGAGTCTAAACTATCTCCGCCAGTGACATCACTCCCCTGCTGTTATGAATCTTAAGCTCCTTGAGGGTCGCCGGTAGGCCCCCCTTGCCGAATGGTGATGCGGGCAGCAAATCGCATCCGTAGATTCTCAATTCTCTCAGACGAGACGTCTCATTGCCAATCCTAGTGCCTATGGGCAAATGCTGGAGATTCTGGCAGTTTTCGACGGTCAATGATGTCATAGATGCTGGCAAACCGGTCTCTGGAAAGGACCGGAGTTTCGGACGATTAAGAACGATCAAGCCACGAAGAGAGGCCAGATCGTGCATCTTGTTTGGAAGCTTCTCTAGGTTTGAGCAATCGCTCAATTTCATAGCTTCGAGGCAGCTAGGCAACTCTCTATCACTTTCTTCAGCTATAAAAGATACGAGCTGAGGACAACTTGTGACATCTAAGCTCTTCAGACAAGCAAGATTCTGAACATAATCTCTATCCTGCCACAAGTGTATCAAGTTTTTGGCATCTTCTTACCTCAAACTTCTCTAACTTGGTCAAGGAGGTCGTGTACCCAAGAGGAAAGCAAGCGAGCCCCTCGACATTTTCGACAGCAAGAGTGGTTAGAGAAGTCATGTTAACCAAGATCCTAAAAGTCACCTCGTTACAGCTTCTGAAGTATATGTAGCTCGTGGAGAGAGAGAGGACTAACGGCAGGCGAGGCATCCAGAAGCGGACACGAATCGATATCAAGCCTCACGAGGGCATCTAGTTTTCCGGGCAATCGTCCCTTCAACATGGGACAATTGCGGACCTTTAGATGCTGAAGACAAGGGAACGTCGCTTCTATTTCTTCGGCGCCACCAAAATGAGTCCAATCCTGCCAGAATGACATATCCTCGAACTCCAAAATTGTTAAGAATGGAAAAGGCTTTCTGATTTCTTTTCGTCGTTCAACTTTTGCAGCTGTTCTAATCAAGTCCTTAAAATTTTAGTTTACTTATAAAATCTTTAACTTGCATAAATTTTCTAAGCAAATCCCATCTGGCAACAATTCCGATCAATTCAATTTGTTGTTGCCATTGAACCATGCTGAAGTACGATGTGCAAAAACTAATTGCCTTTATGGTCAAGCCACTTTGCAAAAACCTTTTCAACGTCGTATTCCGGCAAAGTTGAGAGCCATGTTAACTCGAATTGATTGGAACTCGGTCGGGAGATTTGATTGGAAAATTTATTTAATTGTTTAGAAGCTTGAAAAGACAAGCTGAAAAATCGAACTACTTGGTTAAGAACTGGTGCAAAAGATCGGAGACTAAAAGGTAGAATTTACCAATTTTGTTAAAATTTCTAAACGTGGACATTACAGTAGTTGACGGTAGTTAAAAAGTACATTATTAACGTGTCAAGTGAAATGCAGTTTCGGACCGTCTGCAGTGGTGGTAAGCAACCTAATAAAAATCATAACCATAACCACGAAACTAATTTATCCGAACAAATATATCTTCTATTGGGCTTGGCTTACGGTTTTGCGCTGATCAAAGCCCAGAAATGGTCCCACAGATTTGTAGGGTTTTGAGGCAATTCTCGTCATGGGCCAAATTCAAGGCCTTGGGTCAACTACCAATTTAAACAAGCAAACCCTAGTTCTTGGCAAGGGAGTCAGACACTGACCCAAAAAATTAGAAGAGCTAGATTCTCCTTGCTCGACGATGTTCTTCACACCGCTACCTGGTCGCACGCCACTGCCGCCAGTCGCCTGCTGCCGCCCGGTCGCACGTTGCCGGTCGCCCACGTCCTCAGGCGTTTAAATCTCACCTTCGTTCTTTGAAGTGGGTTGGGTTGGGGGAAGAGAAAAAATAGAAGGTTGGGTTTTTAATAAATTCACCTTTTCTTTTTATTCATAATTTGTTTGGACAAAAATACCCTTGTTCTAACCGTTGGAAAAGTCATATGCTTGCCGGCTGGTGAGCATTTGATTGGCTGGTGAACTCATGCCTTTATTTGAGATTGATTTGAGCACTTCATGCTTTTATTTGTAATTATATCTCTTCTAGGTCTTTTTTTTTTTTTTTTTGGAAAATGACTTCACTTCAGACCATTATTTGGAATTTTCTCAAAGATTAATGACACGTCGATCTCTCAAATGCTAGTTTGTATAGATTCTTGTTGACACCTAAATTTGGCGATCAAGTTATTTATTTATTTATTGCATTAAAAAATTAGGAAACCCCTAAAAAAAATAGAATTACATAGCATATAATTTTAAGAGCATTTTTTTATTCTTATTTATTTATTTGCATTGGGCTGGTGACGGATGGGTTTGATTTGGTAGTTCTGAACTTTAATTTAACAAGTTGGACTAAGCCAAGAAAGGGAGCAAATTGGCCCAAGCCCGAATCTTCAAGGAGATATTATGAACTCATCTTTGCGAAATTTCAAATTTGAAAAAAAGTCCTAATGCAAATTTGAAAAAAATCAGTGGAGAACATTCTTTTTTGCAAAGGAAATCTATAAAAGATGAGGAAATTAATAGGATTTTGCATTTGGGAGGTTATAGGTGATTTTCGTGCATATTGAAAAAGGAAATAAAATATACTACGAAGATCACATTCTTGGCCTATAAAAGGACCCGTGTATGGAGAGAGAAAAGGAGGCCACACATATTGATACATACAGCCACACAAGAGCGGGTCTTTTCTCTTTTGATCACTTCATAGGGGGACCGTTTCTTTTAGAGAGAAATTGGCAAAGTGTTCGTAAGGGTTTGTTCAAGGGGGGAAGATTACCAATTTTCGGAGGACGCAATTGTAGTGCGAGAGGGGGCTGCACACAATAGACACGGCCGCATTGAGAAGAAAGGAGAGCATTTAGAGAAAGTTCAAAGCCTAGTCCCTTCCTCGCGGTTGCTATCCCCTGTCGAGCACTCCGGCCGCTTCGTCTTGCCTCAAAGCCGACCTGCACCAGTGAAGATCCAGCGTTACGACCAGTTCCTGTTATCGCTTCCTCGTTGACACGGAGACCAACGTTCTTGCTCACGGTGAGCAACTCTCATCGGTGCCTCGTAATTGTGCCCGACGGAGCGACCGACGGATTCATCCCCTCACGCCTTCATCGATGAAGTTTGCTGACATCACCCAACAAAGCAATAGCCCACTTCGATAGACAAACAGGAGGACGTGCAACAAAAATTTCCCGGGGAGTAGCCATAGCAAGATAACACGGTCAAAGGTCAAGGTTCTTTAACAAAGAGCTTTGTCGTGCTTGTGAATTCACGGTGATCCAGCAATTTATCTCAGCATTCTCCCAGCAACGATTTAGCAACCTCACCGTCTGTTGGCGCTTTCTCATCACTACTCTAGCCCAGCCACGTTGGTCATTGGGGAAACATCGTTGCAGCAAGTCAATTAACGACCCGAGGGGCCCCTACCGTGTGATCCACCCCCTTTGTGTAAGCCGTGCCCTGGACTAGGTTGAGCTTTCACGTGAAGATGAGCATATAGTCAAGCGGTGAAAGGAGGAGAAGCGTCTTCTGCCAACGTCCGCGTTCCTTCGAGATCACTAGCCGCAAGCTCTACCTCCGCGAGCTCGTCCACACCGCGAGCCATCTAGCCTCCACCATCGAGTGTCGCAACCCTTTCGCGGTCACCTGTTGAGCGGATTCCGTTCGGTTCAAATTTGGTAATATTATTTGCGAAATTAAGTAATTATCTTATCTAAATTTGATTTGGATATTTTATTGCTAATACATCTTTTCAATATCTTACATGCATACTTGAATCATAGGCGTATTCCCAATTAGGGTTTATTGCTTAATTCGCAACTGCACACCGATTTTTTATTCCATCTATAAGGCTCTAGATAGAAGAATTAATCACGCGGGAATGAACTTGATATTTTGATCTTTAAGGCCTAAGATCAATTTATTGATTTTATCATCGAAACAATCAAGTTTGATTAGATATCGTTTCCAAATTCGAACGATGCATGATATCTTTGATGATCGTGAATGGTGTTTAACTTTTAATCGCTTTATTTATCCCAAAAATACAAAAAATAAAAATAAAAATTGCATTTGCATATCATGTAGATTAGAATTGATTTTTTAAATTGAATTGCATGATAGAATAGTTAGTTTTTTTAGAATTCATGTTTAGATGGTATTTTGGGATTAAATTGCATGTCGAGAGAAATGTCTAGGTTAAGATAGGAATCGATTAGTCTATTTCCTAACTTAAAATAGATTATATCTCACTTTAGTTAGATTTTTATATTTTAGGAATTTTAATCACAAATTTTTATAAAAAAAATATAAAAATATCATGCGCATGTCATATAGAACTAGGTTCATGAAATGCATGCCATTTAGTGATTGTTGCTAGGTCCATTTAATTAGAAATTGCCCGTCATTAGAATTAGGTCATTTAGATTGCATTGCATATAGATTAGAGTTTTATTAAATAAGAGAAAATCCTGAAAAAAGATTGAGTGATTGCGTGTTAATTAGAAGTCATATCTACGATTGTTGATGTGAATTATGATCTAACACTGCAGATGCTTTCGTTACCATGAGGTATGTCTTGCAATTTATTCACCGTTTTATCTGGGTGTTAAATTGGTGGTTTGCACACTCGCATGATCGCCTCACATGTTAGGGAGGTAAATTAAAATCAATTCAAGCTGCTTGCGAAACGTTTTTTTTTCAAAATAAAAGAGAAATGTACCGAAAGGACGTTAGAGAAATCTAACGTAACCAAGTCCCCAAACTCACAATCTTTGATTTGTAGGAGTAAAGTAAATGTCCTGTTACTTTACTTGGGTTTCTAATTGACCCACCAAAAATAGATTATGAGCGACTCCTAACTGAAAAATCATTTGCATGTTAAGAAGTTGAACCTAAGTCGCGAATTGGTATGGGCTTGGGAGAGCCCGAGCTAAATTTAGGCTTAGTAATCCATTAGCCAAATCCTAGGTGGTTCACCCGAAAATTTAGTCGCAACAATTCTTAAGGCCATAATTGGTATAAATAAAGGTGACAAGTGTCAAAATTATAGAGCCAAGTTGTGAATACATAAATTGGTGTATGCCTGGTCAAGACAATGAGAGCACAATTAATACTTCAATACTGTGTTTTCCAAAGACCAAAAGGAGATTATATATACTCAAGAAGTCTTGTCTCTCGATGATGTAGAGCAGAGAAGTCATTCATCGCCTTTTATTTTATGGAACAATTGTTTCATCACAGGCATGACAAGCGGAATCATACTTATTACCAGAGCATGAATTTGCTCGGATGACTCAACCCTATCTTGAGTTTGATGCTTTCCAATAAAATGTCTTTAGTTCATACTTTCACATGAGTGACGACTTATAAATTAGAAGGGAGAAAAAGAGAGGAACTCTTGATTATTATAAGAGATATTGTAAATACGGATGTGATATCACACATCATCGATTGACCCTGTCAAAAAAATTGTTTTAATATAACAATAAATGAAGTCACGAATTATAATCTCGATTTAATACATATAAATGTGATATGAAGCCCTACTGGTGCCCTCCAAGTGTCATACCATATTCCGAGGATCTTTAATCCCATATTCAAGTAATCCTTGGTTGGGTTGAACCTAAATCCAAACCAAGAGATTGCGCTTATAATATGTCGGTCATCAATATCTTATTCTCAATTTGATATTGTCCTGTTAAAAACAAGTTAAAGAAAAGCATGGTGTAAGTGGTTGGAGTAGAAGTCCAAAGGCAAAATCTAGTCATTCTAGTGAAGTTCCATCATATTAGCAAAAAAAAGGTCTCCGAAATAGGCCAATGACTGACTTGTGGTACAGTGCTTTACCTGCATCTGCATGCAAAAACAATCAACGCGATCACAAAACTAGATCACGATCATTTTAGCTGTGGTCGAGAGATAGAAGAAATTTATTCCTACATGCCAAATCACCAAGAAAATGGCAGTCCATGGCTGTTTGCTTGTAGCATTACATTACGAACTATCCAAACGATAATCAAGCAAAGTCTTTATAGAATAAGTTGTCATTTAATTCAGAATAAAAAGGGAAGAAGAAATATAAAAGAAAAAGGTCGAAGCAGTCCTTGAGAACTTCACCACTGCGCAAGATGATTATCAAGTTGAAGTGCCTGAATGCAACTTCTTCTGAATGGGACAGGCAAATTTCTCATCTTGTGAGTTTCCAGCATCTGCAAGAGATCATAAGAATTTAGTATTTTGAGAGAATCAGGGGTAACGCATGAAGAAAAAGCACTTGGTTCACGGTTTAGAGTGGCACATAGTTGCAGTTGGAAGCTTTTAAAGAATGCATATTGAGCTCCATGATTTGATAAAATGTTCCATCAGTTATATCGTACAAAATGGCAGTCAGAAAACGATGAGAAGGCTGCAGTTGCAATATCTATGGAGAGATTTCCTTTTCCTCCTCTTTCTGGAGACTTGGTCACTGATTAGAGAGTTGTGACCACTCTTTAAGCTCTGTAAAAGTGTGCTTCATTTACATACGTAGGCGAAATAGTGAAGTTACTGAAGTTCTAGACTGGGGTTAAATGAAGCTGGCATTTAGTGGACTTGACATGTTGGGAATTGAGAAACTAGAAATAACAGAAAGATTCATGTATTTGAAGGTCTTGCAGGGGATAATTTCTGAATTGCGGTATTATGGTCACCCTACTGACGCCCTTCATAATCCACAATAGCAGCATCTGGAATAGTTTCTGAATAATGTTATTATTTGGGAGGCCTTGGATTCATTCAGCTAAGGAGAACTCTTTAGCTTTAGAACAATCTCTGCATTAACATCTATCATTAGAAAAGGCATTTACCTGACTTATTGAATTTGGAATGTTTTGTTACATGTTAATGAGGTTTTGATGGTGGCATTAAGGTCACCCTCCCAGCGCCCTTGTTCATCTTCCTTGGAGAGGAATTTTTTCTCTAGTTTTGGTGTCCTCAAAGTACCCTTGCAGAATACATTCATCTTGGGGCACTGCCTCACCATAATATGTACCAATGATGGGAACTTGAAGGTGCAATTCGTGGGGGAGAAGCTTTCAAAGCTTGGTAAACGTTCAAGTCTTAACACATGTAGCCTGAGGAAAGAGATCTCCTCTACTCCATTTCCATCATCTGTTACCACGTCTTGCATTGCAGCACAATCTTCTAGGATTAACTCTGTAAGGTACACCAAACTTTTCACTGCTGAGCAAGTCCCCATATGAACCATGCCAACGCAATCTTGTACATGCAAATGTCCCAAGCACCGGAATGAAGTCGGAGATGGAAGTAAGGTTGACAAACTAGGGCATAGATGAACATGCAGAGTTTCAATCTGTTTAAGGATTTCAGCCATCAAGGAGCCATCTTTCCAGACTTGCCTCAGGTTATACAGGTGATTTAGCCAAAGATGTTTCAGATTTCCAAGTGCCTTGATTGGTGTTTCCATGGCATTTAGTTCTCTAGAGGGAGTTGCTCCCCCATGTCCTAACGCATCTTTAGGAAATATCTCCTCGAAGGAACTACAGGTCACCCGAAGAAGTTCAAGACTAGGGAATCTCCGAAGAAGGAAGTTGGAGGGAAAAACGATATTTTCATTGTGGTAGCATGCCAATGACAGCTGTTTGAGATTGTCAAAGATGAAATGCTGCATCATCTCAACATCCTCCCCCGCTAATGTCAAATGTTCCAAGTGTGGAATGACCTGTAGAAATCCGTTTAATTAGGCAACCGAAGTCCAAATCATAGCTATTGGCACTGCTACGACTCAATGACTAAAATGTCCTTCCATTTAGGCATATCTGGAAAAAAAAAAAAAACCTAGAGCAAAACGAGCAAGCATCGATGACCATTATAAAATGGATGTATAAAAGGTACGTTTGTTGTTGGTGGCGTGCGCAATTCAATCAAAGTATGTTTCGTGAATTGGATAAAGACAGCTATTAGTCAACAAAAAAATTTGATACTTCAGCTATATCAATTGTCAACTAATTAAATCCATAAGGCAAAATAAACGGACAGGCATTTCAACAAGTTCATAGAACAAACTTTAAACAATAGTTATTCGTTTTGCTAAATCGTGTTACTTACGTAGTAAGGGGACGTGTTTCAATAATGAGATGTATAAATATGTTGTCCTCCATTTTATAAGCTGCTGCCACTCTCTTATCTATTTTACTATCTATCATAGGTAGCGCATGACTTCACCTTTCTATAATTATGAGAAGAATGCATTCAGTGAACTTATGATTGGCAAAAACGACCAAAGACAATTGAACTGATGGGACATGGGCGAAAAAGTGATGAAAAGATTATATTTCAAAAATTTGATGGAAATAGAGTAAATAATAATAACAAAATGTTCATTCTTACAATAGCAAAACGAAACGTCAAATAAGCCAGGAAACAAACCAAAAGTACATAAACCCCAATAAACGGACCTTTCTAGGGTTCCTTGGGGTTGAAAACGGAACCTAGTTCAGTGTTGATATATCGCTAATATACCATTCAAATTAAGGTTGATAATTTTGAATAGATGTTAGTAACTTCATAAGCATTGGTAAGACACAAGAATAAAAGTTGGTGGTTTACTAAATTACTTGGTGATTTTGAAAGTATAAAGGAATAATGGTACTTTTGAAAACTTACAAGATAAAAAGTTGGTCAGTGACTAAAATAAATTGGCATTTAATTTGATGAAGGTTGGTGCATCAATCAAATTAAAATTGATAATTTTAAATAAAAGTTAGAAATTGCAAAGGCTTTGGTTAGCAACAAGAGTATATATTGTTGATTGTGGAAGGAGTTCGTAATATTGGAAGTATAAAGAAAAAACCAGTACTTTTCAAAATCTAACAAGATAAAGGGTTCATAAGTGATTGAATTTAGTTGCTAGGTTAATGCCACATATGTTGGTATAGCGATCAAATGAAAATTCATAATGTCAAATAAAAGTTAGGAACTTCAAAGGCATTGGTAACCACCATAATAAATATTGGTAGACTGTTAAAATCATTGATAATCTTGACATAGAAAGAAATGTTCATGCTTTTCAGAACCTAACAAGATAAAAAGTTGGTGAGTGACTAATATCGATTTGTATCTTAATATGTTGAATGTGGGTATACCAATTTAATTAAGGTTTGTAATTTCAAATAAAAGGTAGTAATTTGAAAGCGATTGGTAATCAAAACAATAATGTAGGTAGATTATAAAAATTTGGTAAGTGACTAAAATGAATCTATATCTTAATGTGATGAATGTTGGTATACCAATCAAATTAAGGTCGATAATTTTGAATAAAAGTTACTAATATGTGATTGGTCAAGCAAGTCAGTTGCGGTATTGAATAATTACCAATGATGTTCACGACGTAACAGCATGGAACCTGACTAAATTTAGAGTTACAAAATTCTAGCAATCTGCTAGACAAACATCATACTATAATTTTTTATTATTGGGGATGAGGAAGGTCAACTTAGATTAAATAAGTAAATTGCGGCCACCACTAAAAACTAACTTTAGAGACAAGGCTTCTTTTAGTGAATGGTTAGAAGCATGACTATCTATGAAAGCTAAACCAATAAAAAGTACCTTTCGAGACAAAGGTAGAAAGCTAGGATTAAGGATCGTACCTTTTCAAAAGAAAAGAGTGTAGGTTGATTCTCACTAGTAATACTACCTTGACAGCTTTGAATTTCACCAGCAAATGAGAATGGCCTCATTTTGCTGCAGTGTACCACTTCCAATTTCTTCAAGAGTGGCCATGTTGAAATATGACTATTTTTGTGGAAGCTCCTCAGTTCTGGCAATCTCATCAAACTCAGGGTGGTCAATCGAGGAAAGAAGAGATCACTTGTGCTCGCCCCTACTCCTACATCTTCCTTCGGTATAATTTCCTCCACCCCACAATGCCCTACCCCAATTTCTTCAAGTTGCGTCATACTTTCTGCCACCGAGATTGGAAATAAACTTTTGAGACTTTCACACTCGTAAACCTTGATCCGTTGTAAGCATGGAAATGTAAGAGTCTCATGAGGATGTCCACTCCAGACTTGTTTCATTTTTGGAAGTTGTCCCAAAATTAATTCTCTCAATTGGACAGTGCTTGTGGAGTAAGCTCCACTCATATACTCTTGAACTTGAAATACCACTTCTAATGAATCACAATTGGTCACAATTAACTGTTCTAGGTTTCGAAATCTTGCAAGGATAGCGTCAGAGGAAAATATGGATAAAAGTTTCCCACAATGCTCCACCGTTAACATCTTCAGTTTGTTAAAGGCATTTGAAGCAAGCTCATCAAACCATATTTTCTCCATGTTTTCCATGCGTGAGATCTTCAGCAACTCCATACTAGGAAACTCACCCTGTCATTTTTCACTTTAATTTATTAGAGCCAACTCGTTGTCCCTCTCAAAAAAGAGAAAACTTTAATACAACCATATTAGGGACTCTGCTGACGAGAATAGTGAAGTGAGTGGGTGAAATCCAACCAACTAATTTAGATGAATTTATTGAAATAGCTTTAGAAATTTATAAATTCAGGAATGTAATTTCTTTAAATCTATTAATTTTGAATTTTCACAAGAACTTATACAATTATAGTCGATAAAATAAATATGAATATAAATATAAGGTAAAATCTTCCCATCCACAAAATTTTGTAAATGTTGATTTGATATTTTTTGGTGAGAATTCACTTCCTTTTGTGGATTATGAAATTCTTTAATGTATTGATGTATGACATGATTCTCCAACTACCTTGCTGATTTGTTTCTGTTATTTTAGATGCGCTTTCTCAATTTGAACTCTTGTTTCTAATAATCTATACATACAGGCCAAGATACTAAGTTTATTTAATTCTGAGGATAAATTCTTTGATTAATGAATTTGTCCATTTGGTTTTTCTCTTCCTCGCCTGAATTGGCATTTCTGTCTCTTTCCTATTTTTTTTTTTTTTTTCTAGTTTTTCCCTCCATTCTTGCTATCAGATTTCCCTTCAATTTTTATGATTCTGAACCTACTTTGCTGTGCACTTTAATTCTATATTATCATCTACTAACATATGTATCACACAACTTGTCAAAGCTCTTCAAATTTTGGGTAGTAGTGAATGACACCACCATTGAATCATAAGTTCCTTGTCAGTGTAATTAAGTTGTTTGCACCTAATGCAGGTAACAGCAACTCTCTTGCCATGCACAGAGAATATTGGTTCATGTGGAGCCATGTATACAGATTTACTGAGTCCATCATTCCATTTAACACCGAGGCTCCTTTGCTTATAATTTGATCGAGTCGATTACTTTTGACCCCAAAAAGAAAACTTTTAAGTACTTGCATTTTTAGTCATAATTGGGAAATTAATGGGCATTCAATTCAAAGCCCTAAATCTTATCTATGAAATGTAGTCACATCCTAAAATTTTCAATTGGTTTGCTCAAGTTTTGAACCTTTTTGGAAAAGCGCAATCAAGTTCTTTTAGTGCGCAATACCTTAAATTGTCTATGTTGCAACCTTTAATTAATTTTTTTCGTATAAATTTAGGACTTAATTATGGCAACTAAAAGGTTTAGATTTGGTTGCATTTTTGAATAAAGGTTTAGAACTTTATTGCACCAATTGAAAAAGTTATGACTTAATTGCGTCTCATAGATAAGCTTTAGCAATTATGGAACAATTTTCTCATCATCATCTTTATAATGGTCTTAGGGACAATGACAGAAGGAGTTCCTGAAACTTACATTGAATAAGATTTAAATTTGAGCCAACCTCTTTAACACCATCGCTCTAGATTAGTTAAAAGATGTCAATTGAAGCTTAGTATCTCAATGATATTTTTATTTCAGTTAGAGTATTAGTCTAAAATATGAAAATGAAAGAAAATATATTAGGTTTCGAAAACTTGTAAATTTTTTTTGATATACCATGTCAATATTAAAGAAATAGCTTTGAGATTTTTCTTATAAAATCAAAGTCAAAGATTTGTAAAAGAAAATGATAAGTTAGCATAAGTCACCTGACAGACCCTTGTCTAGCTCAAACCATTAGGGACAAGAAATTAGATATCCCATCAAAGAAGAATGAGTGCAAACCTTTTCAACCAGTAGAAGCGGTTGCTGCTTTGGAATGTTGTTCTCTAATTTTCTACAATTGGCATGTCCTACGATCACCTCCACAGCTTTACACTCTTCAACGGTAAACTCTTTCAAGGAGGGAAACTCATATGCACAACTTCTTGAGCTGAAACTAATCAAGCTCTTAAGGGAACAAAGCTTCATTGTACGTAAATGATAGAACTTTACTGCCTTCAAATTTTGCTCTTCACCTTCTTCCACGGCAACTACTTCCTGCATGCTATCGCAACCAAAAACATCTAGCATCTCAAGTTTTTCAAGTGTCCTGGCTGTGTTATTTGTGAAGAGATATCTGAAACCGTGGCAAGTGTGCAAGCTAACATTAGTCAGATTAGGAAGACTCAACATGGCTTTGGTACTGCTTGTCACAAGCTTATTCAGCCTCGGCAGGTGCAACAACTTCACTTCTTTTACTAAGAGAACCAGACTTTTTTGCCTTCTCTTAGGATCGACAGCAACATGTTCCACTAATGCTTCCAAAGAGGCACACTTGAACACCTCAATCAATTTCAGGCTCTTGAACCTCTCTATTAAAGTTGATGGAAAAATACGAGACAAGTTTTCACAATCTCCGACTGTGATTGATGCTAGTTTGCTAAATGATTCTTTGGGAAGATCGTTGTTCCATATCCTCCTCAACCCGCACAAGGACAAAAGCGTCAACTCCTCCAAGCTCGGAAAGAAAACCTGTGTGCGAGGAGTATATGTTAGTTTCTCGACTATGAACTCCTAGAAGTCCTAATTTAGATGCTTAAATATGCTCGAATATGTTAATGTATTCTCAAGAGTTAAGCTCGTTACCCAAGTCTATACCATTGTCATAGAAAAACAGCATAAGCATGGATTATCAAGAGGCTTTGTGGGACATGCTGACAGATAAGAATTTTCAACTGCTTCATCGGCAATAAGAACAAAGCTGCCAAGAACAATTTCTATAATAAACATAAAATAGAAAATTCCAGAGATAGGTACGCACATTTTGATTGAAGAAGGCCGGCAAGGACAAGCTAGAATTGATAAGACCACATGTTTGTTGTAAATTTGTATCAGCTGTCATCGATTGTTGCTGTCCTTCAGATGAAAAGAATGTCATCATTTTGGAGCATCCAGATATCCTCAGTTTTGTTAAGGATGGACAGTGGACACGATACTTTCCAGAAAAGAATGTCCTGAGATTTGGCAATTCCTCAAGAGACAGAGAGGTTAATAGAGGGAACTCCACAATGTTGGTGGTTGTAGCTTCCTCTGATCCTTCTTCTTGCATATCCATAATTTCCTCCATCATTTTACAAGTTGCTATTTCTATTTCTTTTATTTTACCGAGTGCTTTAGCCATGGAAGAAGAAAAGAGAAACCTCAAGTTCTCACAGTCACGCACCTTCAGCGCCCTTAAGTTTCGGAAACATAATGTTCTTCTTGGATTCTTGTTCCATATGCATCCCAAACTTGGTAAGTCACTCAAGGTTAAGTTGGTCAACCGTGGTAGAATCTCGACATTTCCTCTGGTTGCTAACCCTTCAAGGTCGAATACTTCTTGTATTAACTGACATTTGTTAATGGTTATGGCTTCCAAATTTTGTAGCTTTATTAGCAGGCTTGATGGGATGATATTTAAGAGGAACATGCAACCCTCCACTTTCAGAAATTTTAGGTTGCTCACATCTGAGGGTAATTGAGGGTTCCATATCTCATTCAATTTGGGCAGTTCAGACAGCGTCAAGGACTCCAACCAGGGCATTGAAACCTTCCAAGGCCAGAAGAACAACGTTATGAAGGCATATACATCGATTTTTTTAGGTGCGAGGCACGGATGACCCCACATAATCTCATAACAAGTGCTTGTAACTTAAAATCATGAACACGCATTGTGTGGAAAAAATAAAAAGCCACATTATCTCATAAAATAGATTTAAATATAATGGAAGAAAAGGCAGATTAATGAATTACTTTATTCTGCTTTAATATTTATCAACTGTATACTTACTCATCATTTATCTATTATGCATTTGGACTTTTTAAAATATGTGATAATAAGAGAATATTTATAATCCCTGAATTATTGACGTTATTTAATTTACCCTCACATTTTGTGCTACGCGCCTAATTTTAACTAATTCATGGCATAGACTCAATTAAGTTTTTTGACCATTGAATGTGGTCATACATAATATATTAAATGACAATGTAAACAGACAGTCTCAATCATTTTCTATCAAATAATCATAACTAAACTGACAAATAGATAAAGGTAATTTCAGTCTGGCATTTTTCCCGAAGGTATACCAAAAAAAATTCTCTCATCAGAAGATTGAAAGTAAACAATCTTTATAAAATTATGAGATATACTAAAGTAGTTAGAATTTTGTTGTCCCCATGCATAGCACGGGCTAAATTTCTAGTATGGATGTAATGTGGAATTGATGCCACATTGGCCAAAAGTTAAAAAAAGAAAAGGATTCAAGACTATAGATCCATGAACTGGTCATAACATCACCATATGGACATCAAAGCCAATTTCAACAAAGGATATAAATTTATCCATATAAGGATCTAAGATAATCTTTATTTTTCATTAAAAAAAAGTTAATTTACATGGAAAGTTTTAGTCATGTAGCCATGAAAAAGAATTACTTAATTTAGTAAATATTTTGCGGTTTGGGTCACATGATAAACATAATCACAGAAATTATTTTAAGATAGGATTTCCATTTTTGTTTTTGTTTTATACTAACAGAATAGTTACAGAAGTTATTAAATCCAAGTGACAGTGCACAAATGAATGCTAGATGTGTTTCTAATTAATACTTTCAAGCAATATGTTGCACAAAAAAGAAATTTAAATATGTGCAGCCCACATAAATTCTACTAATAATATTAGAAAAGTGGTTAGGATAAAGATTTGTGATAGATTTGATCACCACAAAAGGTCCTAGTTTACGTGAATTAGAACAAAAAAGAGTTTAACTTTCCCACTATCTCATTAATGTACCGAGCGTAACAAAAAAATTGGCCTATAGAATATTATTTTAGATTTTTCATTTGGTAGTCACATGATAGTTCCATCAATGAACATTTGTATAAAAAAATTCATATAATGGAACTTTATGTAGAACCACATTTCCATAAAGGTCCATTCTCTTACCGCAACTTTTTACAATTAAAAAAAGAAGCAAATTAATCGTCTGAATTACTTTAATATTGAAGTACTTAAGACAGAAATTGGACAATTAAGTTTTGCAATTCATTGATCTAGATGTAATTTGCGACATAGTCTTTATGTTAAATTCAACTATTGAAAGTTTTTTTAGTACCTTTTTTTTCCTTTAATCAAGAGGATATAATAGAACTATACGTAGGTCATACAAAATTATATAGGTAGTATATACTTTCTACAAGTTTTGAATGTATCCATAAACGTATGCATATACATGTATAATTTTATTATTGAGAAATGATAGACTTTAGATTATTTAAAAAATCTATAAATCATATGGTGTTTCTTTAACTATGTTGATAACATAACAAAAATAAAGTGAGGTGTGATTAACTAATATATAAATGTTTTTATTCATTCACATATATAGCAATTGCATTTTAAAAAAAATTAAATTATTATGTCTTATTTATTCTAGAAACAAAAGCTCAAAAAAGATTATGCATAAAATTTCATTTACTTCAAAATGGGAAAAGTATCACATTAGTACTCAGCATTTAGTTTCACATATAAAAAATAAATCCATATAACTCTAAAGTCAATACTTTGATGTGTTTGTAAATCAAATACTTATGTAATCACATTCGAATAAAGTCAATCTTTTCAACACCAAGTACTAAACAATCCAAATATTATTGAAAATTTGTGTCGTTTAGTTGAGATTTTCGTATATAGTGAACTTAGGAAGTACCAATATTCTCCAGGACCCTTTTTGTCCTATCGGACACTTTGACACGTGTCCAACACTCTCAGATACTTTCGGACACTTTTCGATACTTAGTTAACAGGTGTCAGATTCCAACACCTAATCAACTCTCTCTACACTCTCCAATACATGAGTCCGGAATTCTGACATACGAGTTTGGAGTTCTGACATGTGATTTTGACACGCGCGGTCAATTTTAAAAATTTTCAATAAATGAGAGATCAAAATGTAAATATAAAAAAATAATAAATAATAAAAATAATGACATGGGAAAGAAAAAACATAGTCTTTTCTTCTCTTCTAACTTCAACTTCTTGTAATACACAATTCACCCCCCAATTTCATTTTTTTCTCTTCTCATCTGACATGTTCTGACACACGAATCCATAATGTGGATTGCTTGCTTTTTTCCTCCAAATTTTATGAATTATTAGAATGGAGTTGAATTTGTCAAATTGAAATAATGAATAATATTAATAAACTGTGGATTAATGTTTTTAGTGTAAATTCATTGTAGACTCTTTTTTATTATTTATTTATTTGTGAATTTGAATCAAATTAATTTGATTATAATAATCATAAAAATGATAATTTAGCTTGTATAATATTTAATATACAACGTGTCCCAACATGTTGAAATTCTTTATTTTTTGAGAAATGACGTGTCGAGGTGTCATGTCGCGTGTCGCGTGTCGATGTCGGTGCTACTTAGTAGTGAAAAACTAAACTTTTGTGAATGCATATTACTTTGTAAAATTACACAAAACTCTTGGACACTATATTTCCGAAGTAAATATTTAAGCAGGTCAATTTTTTTTTTTTTCAAAAAAATTCTGCACAATGTGTGGGACTTCAACTTATGCCTTTGAAAGGTAAGGAAAAAATTGAAAAAAAGGCTTCGGAAACTTTATTGTTGTTGTTAATTTGACTTTGCTTAGATTTCATCATCTTTGGTATCTTTAATTGAGTAATGAGCTAGCCCAACCAAGGATATTTCCATGACTAGTATATTCAAATGAACGTAATGTCCTTGTTTGTAACTCAATTAAAATGGTTCAGATGAAGAAAACAATGACCATTTAAGAAAGCATGAATCTACCTGTTGCCCATCGAAGAAAACAATCGAATGGTCCTTGGTTTTCCAGAAGCTCGTTATATTTGGCAAGTTTCGTAATGTCAGTCCATGCAAATTGCACGACTTCACTTTGGGATCATCATCTATTTCATCTTCGACTTCATCTGCTTCGGAATTTGCAATAATTTGCTGCATCATGTGGCATTTGCTTATCTCAATCTCTTCGAGCTGTAAAAATACTCTCGTCAAGGACGAAGGAAACAAATGTTTGATTTCACCACAGTTATCCACTTTCACAGTCTTTAATTTGCTGAAGGATTCTGGAGCAAGACAGCCATGACAAATCTTCTCCAGTTGTTTCAAATTCTCTAGAAAAAATGATTCCAATTTTGTAAATGCATTGCTCTGGAAATTCGGTGTGGAGCAAATAACATATGCAATTGAGGGGCTATTTTGTACGTGAAGATGCTTCAAATCTTGAAAGCCTTCAATGCACAAATTGTGAATACTATTTTGGCAATCTTGCAATCCATCCAAGTGGAGATCTTGCGTTTTCTGCAAACAACTTTGCACCCACTCTTCATAAAGAAGATTGCTTGAATTCAGCTCGAGCTTCATAGTTCTGGATTCTCGGCATTCACTCGACCAATCCCAAATGTCTCCAATTTGAATTTCATACTTCTTTAGTTTCCCAAATGGCAAGTCTCTTGAGAGATTAGCAGAACGAGGAATGGCAATAGACAAAGTGCTCAGTTTTTTCATGTTCTTCAACTCAGCCAAGCTGGCGTTACTTCGTGGTGCTTCATCCTCGGCCTCCCACTGATCAAAACTGTCTTTCATATCCAGTTCTTCTAAATTAACCAAGCTTCGAAGTACGCCAGGTTCGATAACGTTGAGCCTGGTGCACTCTTTCAAGTCCAAAAACCTCAATTCTGTTAGTTTACCTATTTCTTTGGGCAGCCGAGCAATGTTAGATCGGAGGAGGCTTAGGAACTGCAAACCCGTCAGCTTTCCAATAGCAGTCACATCCTCCAGAAAGCAAAAATCAAGAGATAGCGACTTGAGGTTTCCAAGGAACTCAATCGACGAAGGTAGCGAGGTGAAAGATAAGCCAGTTACGTCCAAGACTTGTAGCTTCTCCATAGATTCAAAAAATGACCCAGGAATTTTGAGAGACGAGTTGTTTTCGGCTAACAAAAGCATCCTCAAGTTTGGGCAGTCCAATTTTTCAGGAAGCTCATCAATGCCAACAAAATTGAAGGATATCGTAGTGCATTTTCTGAGCTTGTCCTTTGGCCATTCTTTAAACCCCCGATCCTTCATCCCGACCAAGGCGTTCCATTCCGTGTCAATAAACTTGTCATGCATAGAGATAACCACGTCAACAAATATGTCATGCATTCTGACCACTTTCATGACGTCACTATCCAGTAGCAAAGAGGAGTCCTGCAGGCTATATAGATCCGTAATCAAACTATCTCTAGCTTCTTCGATGGTCTTGCTGAATTTTTCAAATAAACCTAAACCCATGCAGTAGATTAGGATATCCCGCAAGACATTTCTCCCATTATTTAGAGCACAAACCAAGAATAATGATTTGATCCTCTCATCTTTTAGGTCATTGTAAGTTAGTTCCACTATTGCATCCGACCCTTCTATTTTCGTTGAAGCATTCCTCCATGCGGCCGGATGTCCGTGTTTCAACCTTTTGGCTAACGAAACAATCAAAAGTGGCAAGCCTCCACAATTCTTAATCACGTCATCTACCAAGGGTTCAAACTCAGGTTCATTGACTCTCTCTCCCACTATCCTTTCAAAAAGTCTTCGTGCTTCTCCATGGTCTAACTCACTGAGTCGGAATTCTTTATCAGAGCCCATGTCAGTGCGCAAAACATCTCGGTTTCTAGACGTTAGCAATAGCTTGCAGCCTCTTACTTTATTATCATACCCACAGGGGATTCCAACTTCTTTCAAGTCTAACTTCTTCCACAAATCATCTAAAATTATGAGAATTTTTTCATTAGGATCACTCTCTATCCTCTTACATAAACGATCTGCTCTCCCAAGAGCGGTTTCCTCATTCAGTAGCTTGAGACCTAGAGCATATGCGATGTCTCCCTGAATTCTTTTTATATCTGGATTGCATGATATATTTGCTTTGGCAACCATATTGAATAGCTTCTCTTCATTAACTCGCCTTTCGATGTCCTCCAAAAGCTTAGACTTGCCAACCCCACTTGATCCCCACACCCCGGTCACATGGACCTTGTCATCATTTATAGCCTCCATTACACCCTCCATGATCAAAGCCCTGGACTCCAGAACGTCTTCTTTTTTGTCAACAAATCTTGTGGTCGAAGTGGGAGTATGGACATCTCCTGGTGGATTATTCTCATAGTCGACCTTTTGGAAGATGTTTTTTGTGCTTTCGTAATAGAGTTCCTGAATGAGTCGAGTCATTTTCTTCACCTTTCTGCCAATTGGATGGCGCACCACAGGGTTGGGAAGGCACCCATGGAAGCAAGAAATATTTGCACTCTCACCTTGTTTTAACAGGTTTTCTGCTTCCTTAGCCTTATTCTCCACAGTTGCCAGCCAATTCTTAATATCGGTGTGTATAGGTTTTACATCATACTTAGCTTCGTCAACCAATCGTTGCACCCTTTCCCTTGCAGTCTCCAGCTTCTCGACTCCATTTTTGAGTTCTTTGACATATCTCTTGTAACACAGCACGTACTCAATTTGACGTCCAATGCGAGCAATCAGGTACTCACCAACTTTTGATGCAAGATTATTTGCACCGGAGGTAGCACATGCCTCAGCCATAATTTCTTCTTTAATTCTAGAAATTCGCTTTTGCCCACTCTTTTGTTCCTCTTGTTGTTCTCTCCTCTTTGTATTTGCTTAAGCAAATGGTTGAGAAGGAAACTGAACGAAGAACAGAGATAATCACTCGATGTATGAAAAGAAAAGACGAGCAAAGTGATAATTCATTGAGAATGCCGACACAATGAGCGAGTTTGTGAAAGCGCGCGTGAAGTTAATTGGGTATTTTGGAGAAAAAGTTTTTGTGCGGCCCGTGACTTCGAAAAGCTGATGAGTCAATGGGAAATTCTTTTTGGTTGGGTAAGCCGACCAAGCACGTAATTCTTGTCCCATTTGAAAATCATGTGTACAAGTAATTTGGTCGAAACTTTTGCGTGAGTGAAAATGGTTTAATTATTAGTTCACTATACGGATCTTTTAAGTCTAAATGCTTTCGTAGGCCAAAATGGAGGAAATAATATCCATCGATTATTTTAGCCCCTAGAAGAACCGGATGATCATGATTAACATTTTTTGAAGTCGAGTGAAATGACACGTTACTAAAGGCTCGGTCTGATGCTTGGGGAAAAGTCTCGTTTGACTCGAGTGCATTTATTTTACGAAAAAGTAATAGTTTAATTTTTTTTTTTTAAAAATGATTGTTTATGTCACTTATAAAAATTAGTCAAAGAATTTTACAAATCGCCAACGAAAATATTGATGCACAAATTACTGTTGATAATGAAAATTTTTTCGTTTAACTAATTTTTCTAAACAATATAAACAAACAAATTTTAGAAGATATTTTCCAAATTGCTACTTTTTCTTGAAACAGACGCATCCTCAAGAGGATAAATTTTTTTTTTTTTTTTTATAGTATGGGAAATTATTATTTAAACCGAGGAGGAATTAGCTGTATTAACTATCTTGCAGTCAAAAAAATTGACATCGTTATCAGGTCTATTGTTGAAAAATCTACCAACAAAATTGAGTAGAAAATAGTAAAATTGGGTATCGTTACGGCCAATTAAAAGCCATTTCTTCAAAAGAGAAAAAAAATTATAAAAAAGAAAGGTGGTCCCTTGACCTAGCTAAGTTGAATATGCAATTTGGACAAGTTAGACTGAATTGTGATTAGGGGTGTGCAACTGGATCGGGTATACCCGGGAACCGGATCGGCCCACCCATAAAACAGGGTTGGGAACCGGTTCCCGTTGAAACCGGTCTGCGAACTAGTTCCCAAAATTCAGAACTGGTTTAAACCGGTCTGGGAACTGGGTCCGATTGATTACCCACCCAGGAACCGGTTCCCAAATTGGTTTTGGAACCAGTTTGGGAACTGGTTTTGTAAGTATAGGTCCAAAACCTTATTTTTTCCCCTTATTTTTATTCTTACTCCTGCAATCACATGGTATTTTTCCTCTTGGCTCTCTCAAACATGCACGGCACTCCTCTTTCGCCGTTTCTCTTCCTCACTTGCTTCTCTCCCTCATCGGCTCCCTCTACATCATTTGACAAATGGACGGTGTTCATCGCCGCCAAATTCTTGTGTACCATGTGGCTTGGCTAGCCTAATTTCTCTTTTGTATGAGAAGTTATGCTTGCATATATGAGTAGCTTCATGTAGTAATTGTGGGAATAAGACTAATATTAAACCCATATTTGTTACTAATTCTTTGCCTTATTATTTTATCTGTTAGAATTAGCCCTGTGGATCCTTAATTTTTCGTTTAGTCAAAAAGTTCATGTATTTATTTATTACAAGTGCTTAATGTTTCGATACAGATTAGGAAGATTAAGTTATTTTCTCGCGTATTAATATAAAATTCGAAATCGTATAGGATATCGGGAGATTGCAAAATAGGTTCAAGTGGAAACAGTGTTGACCCTAGAACAAAACTGAAAAACAGGGTGGGTCGGGTATAGGATCCAATACAAACAAGGTCGGGTACAGGGTCCAAAAAAGAGGAACCAGTTATAACAGGGTTGGGTACAGGGTCCAGGTCTAGACCCTACCCACCCTGGACCCGATCACTCCTAATTGTGATAAGTTCCCAATATAAGAAAAGCAAAAACAAGAATTTCAAGGACCACCTGGCCCTAGTTCACAAGAGCAAAGTAAATTTGCTCACAAATAAGCAAGTTCCCCATTTAAAAAGAGGAGTGCCAAAGGGTTTCGATTCCCTAAAAGGACCTTTCTTTTTAGTAGTTGGTAAGCAAGATACGCTAGTTTGTAGCAAAAGAGGATAGCTCATAACACCGTCCTGAACATTGAGGGTAGTACCATGTTTTTACTCCCGAGCTTTCAATTGTTACATAACACCCCCATGGACTTACAATCATTAACTCTCCGTTATAATCTCTGTTAGCATGTGCAATGCCCATGATTTCTTAAGGTAAAAATATTTTTTTTCATCCCATGTTTTGAAGGAAATCTCTCTTTTACCCTTGCTGTAAAACTAAAATATAGAACATGGAAAAAAAAACTAAATTAGCTAAAATACAAACAATACATAATAGTAATAATATTGAAGTATAAAAATTTGTTAAAATTTGGTAAATATAGCCACTTTGATAAAATTAAATAAGATATCTTAGAAAAGAATAAACACAAATTAAATAAGAAGGAAAAAGGCCTCAATAATAAAAAGGTCAACCAACAAACATTAGAGACTCGTTAAGTATATTCAAAGGGTTTTATGACAAAAAAAAAGTATATTCAAAGGTTAGTTCATGTAGAAAATATTTAACAAAGATATAATTGTAGGAAATGGTGTCCTCAACTTATAAAAGAAAGTGATTGATCGAAATCTAAGGTGGTTTTTTTAATATTTTCTATTCATCATTTTTCGCATTAGTAAACCATTTACAAATACAAAATGAGTATCCAATTTTTGTTATTTGACCTTACTTAGGACTTTTTCTTTTTTACTTGATCGTGCTTCTTTTTCTTAGATACCTTCTTAGTTCTATTACTATCTTATCAATTTTTCTCAATTTGTATTCTTTCAATAATATTATTGATATTATTGACCTCACTTTGATCGTGCGTTGTTTTGTAGCCTCAAAGAATTGATTAAGTTGATGAATTTGGCCAAGAAGCATAAAGAAGTTGTGGCTTTAGAGATGCCCTTATTATCTTGGCCGGGCAGCCCAAGTGAAGAATTTATCAAATGAGAATGGCTTGTAGTTGGCAAAAGCATTCTCGTACCAACGTCCAATGTTTTAAAGGGTGATTATTATAGAAGGGGGAAAAGAATTGGCGAACCTAGAAACAACAAAATGGGCACATGTACAGAGAAGCTGGGGCAAGTTACTAGGAAAAGCTCATGATGTGTTTCGTTTTCTTAAATGATTAGTGTTAGCTCTATAAATACTAGTGTTTTAGGATTCTAAAGCTCTCTCTTTCCACAATCAAGCAAATTTATAATCTATGTTTATCTCCACTTTTCATAACATCAATCTATTTTTCTCGCAATTTACTTAACACTTTTCTTGCAATCTTTTATTTTCATCTTGTTCCGCCGTTTCTACAAACATTCTTTATACGGCTTCATTCAAGTTTGCACATGAGAGAAGGTCAGTTGCTAGCAGGCTTTATCTCAGCGTTATGGACACTAATTGATGAAAGTCCGTTCTTCGTTGTGTCTAAATCATTTTAAACAAGATTTTAAATGGTACTAAGAAAATCATTTACAAGTTTTTTAATGAAAAATGAGAAATATATGTGATGGTAATGTCGAAAAAAGTCACCTATGAATATCCCATGTAATATTTGCATGCTTCAAAGGATGATAGGTGTTATGAGTGAAAATCAAACGTTTTTTTTTTCCTGTCAATTGTAGTAGATTGGAGGAGCAACGCAGAGATGAAATTGCTGTCATGCACTTTGAGTTTGAGAATAAGAAAATTACCTTTGAGCAGATCCAAGTTGTGTCCAAGTCTCGAAAGGCAATACAATTGAAGGATTACCTTCACGCCTCAGCCTGGAATTGTCAAAAGCAAATTATCTCAGGAAAAGAACGGGCCTCTCTATGATTACTCGTGAGTGGTGTGGGTTCTTACCTTATGCGTTTCTCCTCCTCAAGCACAAGCCCTTGCACTTAAACAAGCTTTTAGTTTTTCTCTTGCCCTGAAGGATGAACCACTTGTGCTTTATATATAGGAAATCTTCAACGAGGCAATTTACTTCTTTAACACTCGCCTCTTGTCCAAGGCTACCCTCTGGCAGGATAACCCCGATGTAGACCTGAACGATATTTTCTTAGGTCTCTTTGTGATTGGAACACGTGGCCACATATATCAAGGTGAAGATGGGCAACTTCTTGCTTTCCATGCCCATTAGATGAAAGAATCGATTCTTGCGTTTGGGTCGAGGCGTCCATTGTGCGAATAAACTTGTTACATAATGCTAATCTTTGAGAGTTATGTCCCGTCAAAAAAGATAGTGCAAGTGGAGAGGGGAATAGATTTTGGGGCTTGTTAGATCACTTTCTTATAAGGACTATTATTGCTCTTACTACAGTGGGAGAAGAACAGAAAGTAAGGGGTGCATGACAACTGCCTATTTCTATTCTAGAAATAATTTTTTTATTCCAAACCTGTTTCTGGAATAGAAATTCGTTTGATAAACCTATTCCATTTTTCTATTTCTGAAATAGATTCTTGTTATAAAAATAGGTTTGGAATAGAAATCGAAGTAGAAATTTTCTACTTTTTTTTTATTTACGGAACAGAAATGAGAAATAAAAATTCTTCTCATCGTTCGTCAACCGGTCCTTCATTCGTCACCGTCGACCACCGTCTGTCGGTCGCCCGCCGCCGGTCGCCGGTTCTTTGTTGCCGTCACCGATTGCCACTGCCATCGGTTGTCGGGCGCCGATTGCCGCCGGGTCGCTGGTCGCCGGGTCGCGGCGGCGCCGCCGATCGCCGGTTGCGGTCACCGGCCGCTAGTCCACCGCCGACCGAAAGAAAAAAATTTTGTGTCGTTATCAAACGAATTTCTATTTTTAGAATAGAAATTTTGTGTCATTATCAAATGGTTATTTTTGCTTAAAAACTCTTCTAGAAATAGAAATAGAAAAATTTATTTCTCTTTCGAACTTATTTTTAGAACAGAATGATTATCATTCACCCCCTAATATGCCCGACTATATAAAAACCCTCTAGAAAACTCTCTTAATAATGCTTGTGCAAAAAAAATTATGAATAATGGGATCGCCGCCCATGACTGTATTTTTTTAATTTCTTCAATATCATTTTTATGCTCTTTTTTTTTTTAGCTCAAATTAGTGCTTCCGTTAACCACAACTTCTAAGGTTGAAACTTTATGAATTCCATTGTTACACTGTTTCTTCTTTAGATAGATAGAAATGATATATGATGCTAAGGATACTTTCATTATACTGTATCCACTCAAATGAGCCTTTATTGAAGAAGATTGACGAGGAATATGGATATGGAGAACAAAAAAAGTGTTAGATGCTCGATGGGGTATCATCTAGGGCTATAGGTGCCATAATAGTGTCTTGCTTTTCGAAAGTATCCTTTTCCTAAAACAGCTATGTAACTTGCACTTGCCGAAGATCTTCTTAAAATGCATCATCTTTCACCCTCACTTTATCACTTCCTTCGCTTTATTAATCATTGACTTAATATCACCAACAATCTCAAATAATTTTCATATCACAAAAACTTCCGAAATGATACACACGTGTAATATTTATCCATAACTGGTGCAACAATACTACAATTACCCAACATAATTTTCATGTCATAAAAAATCATAAATTGATACACCCATCAAACTGGCACACTCATCCCACATTTATCCCCAAAAAATCCTAGATTTACCATAATTTCAGGTAAATGGGACACAAGTATATTAGTTTGTGATAAATGTAAGGTGGGTGTTTCGGTTTAGAATTTTTTATGATACAAAAATTAGTTTGGAGTAAATGCAATTTAGATAGCAAAGATATCGTTTGGGGTAAATGTAGCTCGGATAAACTAGTTTGGAATTTTTTATGATATCAAAATTAGTTTGAAGTAAATGTGGCAATGATGTATCATTTTAGAAGCTTTTGTGACACAAAAATTAATTTAGAGTATGTGTCACACGAATATGCCAATTTAAAATTTTTGGTGGTATTAGCCCATGATTATTTTCGAATTCTCATTCTATTCCAAGAGTGATCACTAGTCGTTATTGATTTATTTTAGGAACACCAATCAAATTCCTTTGACAAACATTTGAGTTTGTCTCCATGTTGAACAAATCTCTTTTGTTACAGTGGAAAAAACCAAATCATTTTAGGTGCATTTATTTTGCGGAAAATTAGTGATTTGGAAGATAATTTTTGAAAAGTAATAGCTTTTATTGCTTACAAAAATAAATGAATGGAAAATTTTTTCATCACCCACAAAAATAGTTGGGCATGGATTGTTCTTTATGATGAAAACACTTTGTATTGACTAATCTTTTAAAATGATATAAGCAATCATTTTTCAAAAATTATTTTTCAAATCACTCATATTCTACGAAAAGAACACACCATTATCTTTGCTTTATTTTTCTATATTGAACCATGTTTATTTCCTGTAATATCTTTGGTACATATTCGTACACTATTAGTTTTTTTTTTTTTTGTTAGTCCTACTCTATGCCTATTCTAACACTCACTCTCAGACTTTTGCCCTGCCTCCTTGCAGAACGTGGGAGTCGAAACCCACTCCTGAAACTACAGCGTCCCCACCCCAACCCTCCCTGAGAAGGTGGGGATTCGAACCCCCCACCTCCCCCTTCCAAGTTGGAAGGGTGGCCACTGGAGCAAACCCCAGTGGTTGTACACTATTAGTTGAATCGATTTCTGAGTAGAGCATAACTGTTTCTTCGTTCCTTCTAGATCTATCTCTTGATGAGAAGTTACCAAAAATGGTCTCTTAATATTGACTTTTTCTCATGCCAACTATAATTTATGAAGACAAAAATATAAAACAAAATCTATCATACGTTCAACTTGTTCAGTTATAATTTTTTTTTTTTCAATCCAGGTTATGATTTTTATTCTGAATATATTAACTTATCAAGTGGGAAATAAAGTAGATAAAAGGCGAAAAACTATACGCACCAGTTGATTATTAATTTTTCTTCGAATCATGTATTGTTTTTCTTATATTTTTCTGTTATATGAGGTTGACTTTTGAAATGTGAAAGAAAGTGAAAAAAAATAAAATAAACAATTACAGGCGCCATTAGTTGACAGGGCAATGTGTCAGCACCTCCAAGGCATCCTTAGAGCCCAACATGACTTCTTGACATTTAAGGTTGATACCACAAAAATCCTAAATCAGTACATATAAGATAAATTTACCCAAAATAAATCCCAAGTTAGTATATTTGTGATAAATTTATCCTCCGTTAATTTCTGTTAAATTTTATTATCAAATTATTAAGTTCAATAACACGTGACAGTTGACAAATATACCAATTTAAAATTTTACCATTCATAAATGTATTAATTTGTGATTTTTTGCAGTATTAATCCAACTTAACGGAAACTAACGAGATAGTATATTTGTCACAAATAAGGGTCAGTATGGTTCGAGTGGGCGGTTCCCACCCTAGAACTGGGAATCGCCCACTAAGGACCAATTCCAAAAAATTGGAATTAGGAATCGCCTGTTGATTCCACGGATCCTCTTGAGAATCGGACCACCATCCCGGTCTGGATCCTGGGTGGGTCCATGGAACCAATCCCTCCAAACTTCACCCCCTTTGTGTGACATTTTCCAGCAAGCTAAAGTAAAGCAAAAAACAAATAACTTCTATATTCTTAGTTGTAATATTAGTAAAAAGATTAAACTCATATTAAAAGTTGAGAGTCGAGACTATGAGTCGATGGGTGTTGAGTTTGAAAGTGGAGGCCATGAGTGAAAGGAAGTGAGACGACTTAGATGAGATAAGAATGGGACGAGACAAGCACTTAGTTAATGGGTGTTGAGCTCCAAATCAAGGGTTAGTATTTTCATTTTTCTTAAATTATTTTTTGGTAGGAAACTTTTCTTAAAAATTAAATATAAATTTATTACCAGTCTGATTCGGATGGGCGGATGGGCGGCTCCACACCTGGAACCAAAAATCAAAATGACACCCACTGATTCTAATACATTGGAACAGAGAATCGGACTGGCTTCCTAAGCAACAGCCGATTTTGGGCAGGTCCAGTCCAGTCCTGGGTGGTTCCCTATGCATACAGTCACAAATATATTATTTTGGGGTTTTTTATGGTAAAAAAAAATTAGTTTTGGGTAAATTTGTACCACTTTGAGGTTTTTGGTGATAGAAAAATTAATTTGAGATAAATTTATCACATATATATACTAGTTTAAGATTTTCATTATATTAATCCTAACAATTCATTCCCTCATGAAGCTCAACTTCTTGGCTTTGGACAGATAAGTGAAAGTAAAAATTGAAAGATTCTCCCTATTTTGATGCAAAAACAAAATTTTTTTTTTTATTAAAATGGAAACCGATAACTCACAAGAGCAGGTAGAATCAAAAGTTTTATGCACACAAGTTGTATAATTAACCACTCACAACCCTTAAAGGAACTTAATATCATTTATAGCAGAACTATATTTCAAATTATTCCTAAAGATAAGTAGTAGGTCGTGTTCCACACGATGAGGACTAGGACCTCTTTTCCTTAGTTTATGATAGTTAAATTTTTCATGAAAAATGACACAAATGATCTCTACATTTTGGCTTAATGTGCAATATCATCATAAACTTTTAATTTGTTTCATGTGATTCCTGAATTTTAGTCTAATGTGCAATGTCATTTCTAAACTTTTAATTTGTTCAACGTGGTTCTTAAACTTTTATACATTTTGGCTTAATGTGCAATATCATCATAAACTTTTAATTTGTTTAATGTGATTCCTGAATTTTAGTCTATTGTGCAATGTTATTTATGAACTTTTAATTTGTTCAACGTTGTTCTTAAACTTTTATACATATTTGATTCAGTCCCTGAACTGTATAAATATGTTCAATGTTGTCTATCCGTTAATTCAAGTTATCAAAAAAATCAAATATTTTCATATAATTTAGGGATAACATTAAACATTTGCAAAAGTTCGAGATCGCATTAGACAAATTAAAAGTTCGAGATAACATTGTATATTAAGTTAAATTTTACAAACCATTTATGTCACCATCTCAATTATTGTAGAAGAATTGTTTGCCTAGAATAAATGTTGATAAATCTCGATTTATATAAGATTTGCGAATCTCATCTGCTTGCCCTCGCTCGCACGGTGGTGGTGTCTTGGTTGTCAATGTCAAGCGATGGTGGGCCGATCCTCACGAGCAATTTCTACAAAGGTCACGCTAGATCCAATGGCGCAAGTTGAGGCAACAAAGTAATAATGAACGATTGGAGCATTGAGCCTTCAAAAGTCATTGAGGACGGGGTCTTGAGGGTCGACCCACCCCCGCTCTATGGTGGCAATAGTGCCACCCCTGCCCCTACCCCCAACCGCAATCCCCTTTGACTTTTTAATTTTGTTCTTTTAATTGCTTCTATTTTTAATTTTTAATTTTTCAAATTATTTTGTCTGAAGTGGCGCCAAGAAACTATACCGTTTTTTGTTCGAGGAAACTCCGTCCCAACGTTAACGGCTGCGGAGGATTGGAAAAAAGAATTTAAAGAAAAAAACGACATTGGATTTTTCATCCAATTAGAACATGACGGAAGTCATTAAATGATTTTTTTTTTTTTTGGTCGGAAGTCATTAAATGATTCAAATGCTTGGATTTTACAAGTCTTATTACCCAAATCAATGAAATTCAAGTATCAAAACTTCAAACGCCTCAGTACAAATTTTAGTCAGAAATTCAGAACCAGCATTACCATTGAAGACCACTGGAACAATCCTTTCCTCTAAGTTGGCAAGAATAATCTTCCTGTGGACTTTGACGATATTTTCTTGGTTCTCTTTGTAATTTGGACCACGTGGCCATGCAAATCAAATTGAAGATAGGTGTCCTGTTGCGTTCCATGCCCATTAAATGAAAGAATCGATACTTGCGTTAGCGTCAAGGGGTCCATGGTGAAAATTAAACTTTTTGCACGATGCCATTCTTTTTTAGAGTTCCGTCACATTAGAAAAGATAGTACAAGTGGAAAAGGAAATAGATTTTGGGGCTTGTAGATTACTTTCTTAAGGGGGGCTATTCCCCTCGATATGGTGGGAGGAGTATCGAATTTTTTAGGAACATATCAAAAGAGAATTAGATTTGATTAGACAATGTCTAGTTAGTAAACATGTGAAAAATCATTAACTTAAACAATACACCCCCAAGTATATAATAGATCCTTTAGAAAACTCTATTAATAAAGCTTGTGCAAAAAGTTTAGGGAAAATGGTGTTGGAGAAATATCTTTAAATGATTTTGCTGATATTCAAACTATCCTTAATATAATATTTACTATGGTAAATGCAAATGTTTGGACCAAAGGACTGCACAATATCCATGATATGATTCATTGGAAAGAAGTTCGCAAAATGTCATGATATGACAAACGGTATAGGTAAACCTAAAAGATCAATAGTTGATAATGTTTGTGTCGAAGCTGTAAATATCGGGTAGATGGTGTTGTAACAACCAAGTACATCTATTGATGTTCGTTGGATCAGTTAAGTAGCTATCGTGGTTTTGGATTCGCATAGCAGAAGAATCCAGATAAAACATGTAGCAAAGCAACTAGATCGTTTGACAGGTCTGTCAAAGACTGTAGCGAGAAGACTGTAGTAGTTGCTATTTTTGGGTAGTCTACAAAGGTTCAAGGAAAAGAACTGTATGAGCAGTTCCATCCACGAATAGCAGTTCAACGGAAACTCCCCAATGGCTATTTGCTTATCCAATCCATCTTCAACAGACAAATTGAAGGAGACCATAAATTGGAAGACCTCAGAAGCCATCAGAGAGAGAGAGAGAGAGAGAGAGAGAGAGAGAGAGAGAGAGATGCTTAAAAAAGACCAAGAAGCTTATTTCCTGCTGTTTCTCTTAGTCATATGCTCTCTATTAAACTGTTTTGATATTCGTGCTGTTTAATAATTGTGCAAAGGATTAAGTGTACAAGAGTAAGAGCTACAATCGAGTCCTGATTGAGATATCTATCTTGTAAAGGATAAGCACAAGCCAATTTTAACTTTCTAAGTAAATTACTAGTGTAATGCAGCCCGTCTTGAAGCTGTTAGTCTAAATAGTGGACGTAGGCTTATGGATAAAGTCGAACTGCTACAATTCTTTGTGTGCAGCTATTTTCATTTGTTTACTCATATTTGCACATAGTTGCATGACTTTTCTAAACATTATGTTGACTTGATCTTTACTTGGCGATTAGCTAATTTCTGTGAAAGATAGTCAATTTCGTAAACAACCTATTCACCCCCTTCTAGGTTGTATCGTTAGCCACCAACAAATGAAACTGCCAATCCTTGTACTTTTCCAATATGCTCAATGTCGTCTTTCTTTTTGGGCTAACATGATCCCTAAACTATATATTTGCTCAAATAGTCCTTCCGTGAACCACCATTCATTTAAAGTTGAAGCTTTATGGATCCCTACATTGCACCGTTTCTTCTTTATATAGTTATGAGATATGATGCTAAGGACGCTTTCTTTACACTGTATCCACTCAAATGAGCCTATTGTTCAGCAACATTATCGAAGAAGATTGACGTGGAATATGGACATGTAGAACGAAAAAGTGTCAAAATTTGGCATCCTCTAGGTGTCAAAATAATACCTGCTTTTCAATAATATGCTTTTCCAGTACTGCCTTGCAACTTGCACTTACAGAAAGATTTTTATAAAATCCAATAATTTTCACCCTCACTAAATCACTTCCTTCACTTTACTCATTTATTTCCGATTTTCGTTCTATTTCAAGACTGATCACTCTGTGTAGATATCATTAGTATTATTATTATTATTATTATTATTATTATTATTATTATTATTATTATTATTATTATTATTATTTTCAATATATGAGCGATCTAAAGTTTTATGAAAATAATTGGTGAAAAGGCCACCTATCATATTCCTATTGCAAACTTCGACCCAAAAAAAAATGAAAATTCCTATTGCAAACATTTTAGTTTGTTTCCACATTCAACCAATCGTTTTTGTTACAGTGAAAAAACCGACCAATTTATCTTCACTTTAGTTTTCAATGCCAAAGCTTTATTATTTCTCGTAACTTTTTTTTTTTTTTTCCGAATTTTCGTATGTCATAAGTTGATAGTGATTTCTGAGTAGAACATAATTATTTCATCATCTTAGATATATCTCTTGATATCGAGTTTCGAAAATGATCTCTTGATGTTGAACTTTTTGTTCATGCCAATTTTTTTATGAACACAAAAATAGAAAACAAAAGGAAGTATAAAATTCATCTGAGAATTGTGAATGTCAAATCTCCAATTTTAATATACATTCAACTTGTTGTATTATATTTTTTTAATCCATTTTATGATTTTCATTCGGGAATTCTCATCATGTAGTAAACTTTTCAAGTGGGAAAGAAAGTAGATAAAAGGGAAAAACATATATATTACTTTTTCTTCAAATCATGTATTCTTTTTATCATATATATTTTCTTTGTGATATGATGTTGACTTTTAGACTGAGAAAGAAAGTAAAAAAGGAAAAAAAATTATAGGAGTCAATAGCGGCCAAGGCAATTTGTGGGCACCTCTTAGGCGACCTTAAAGCCTAACATGACTTCTTACCAATTGCCCCCAAGAAACCAAAACTCCACGGCTTTGGATAGACTAATGAAACTGAAAATTGTATAATAATAATAATAATAATTGAAAGGAAAATTCGAAGACTCATAAGAGCAGGCAGAGTCAAAAAGTTTATGGACACAAAGGTAGTATAAGTAACCGCTGATATCCTTAAAAGGAACTTAATATGTCATGTTGCACACGGCTGAGGACTAGAACCTCTTTCAGTTTTCGTGGATGAAAGGGGCAGAGTAGGAGGAGCGGTACATGGAGCACAAGCACACAGTGGGTCTTGAGGACTGACCCAGCATCGCTCAGTGGCGCTCGTGGCGCCACCCTAACCCTGGCTAGATTTGGCGAGGGTAAGCCTCATAAAGAGGGTTATGGTGGTGGGGCCACTCACCTTTGTAGGGACTAGGCAACCCTCGTCGGCCCTCACTTGTCAAGGGGGACAGTAGTGCCAATCCCGCTGCCCTTACCTCCACCACGATCGGCTTTGACATTTCTTTATTATTTTTTATTATGCTCACTTCTATTTTCAATTTTCAAATCATTTTCTTCATTTTTTGTAGTTTTGTTGTTTGATGTGGCGTCAACAAACTTTCCCCATTTGCGTTTGATAAACTCCGTCACGACATTAACGGCCACGCAGGATTGGAAAAATGAAAAAGAAAACAACATTGGATATTTCATTCAATTGGAACATGACGGAGTTCGTGAAAAGATTGAAATACATGGATTGCACAAATTTAAGTACCCAAATCAAAGGAATTTTTAAAAATATCGAAATGCCAAATCAGCACAAATTTTCGGATTGTTAGTGTTAATTAAGGGTCATTCGTTTCGCGAAAATATCACGTTTTTCGGAAAACATTTTCCTGGAATCATTTTTCAAAAAACGACTCTATTTTCCTCGGTGTTGGTACTAAAACCTAAAATTTGAGTGGAAAATATTTTCCACCGTTCGTTATCTCATTTAATTGTTTAGGAAAAATTATCAAAAATTTAATTTTAATATTTTTAATTGACCAAAAAATTAATTTTATTTTTTATATTTTTTTAAAAATGAAATTTTAATTATTTATATTTTTAAAAATCAAAATTTTTTTTTTTTCTTTTTATTTTTTATTTTTTTTTTTTTCCTTCCTCCTTCCTCCTTCCTCCTCCTTCTTCCTCCTTTCGCCGCCACCTCCTTCTTGCCTGACGATGGCCGGCTACACGGCGGCCGACCAAGACCCGGTGGCGATCCGGCGAGCTCGAGGCTCGGCCGATCTCGCCCAAGCTCGCCATGAGCTTCGCCGGGCTCGGCGAGCCGCGAGCTCGCCGGATCCGGCGGTGGAGCTCGGGCTCACCCGGATCGGGAGCCCAAGCTTCGCCACCCGATCCGCCAGCTCACGGTGAGCTCGGGTGAGGCCCGAGCCCCGCCCGCTCACCGGATCCGGCGAGCCGCGAGCTCCACCCAAGCCGGCAAGAGCTCCGCCTCGCCCGGAGCTGGCGAGGCCCAATCTCGCTTCGCCGATCGGGCTAGGCGGAGCCTCGCCGGCTGGGGGGCGAGGCCGGCGAGGTCGCCGGCCGCCGCCATGGCCGGTCGGGCCAAAGAAGAAGATGAATAGGAAAGAAAGAAAAGAAATTAAAAACTCGATTTAAAAAGAAAAAGAAAAAAAGTATAAAAATAAAATGAAAATGTATTAATAAAAAAAAGTAAGAAGGAAGAAGTCATGGAAAACGTTTTCCACTTTTAAAAAATGAAAAACATTTTCCTTACTTTAAAGGTTGTTTTTTCCAATGATGGAAAACATTTTCTTTGACTAGTTCATTTTTCGTGAAACGAATACCAGAAAATCCGGAAACATTTTCCCGGAAGTCATTTTCCGCGAAACGAACAGACACTAAGGGTGCGCATGGTAACGCTTCTTGGGGGGAAGAGTTTTTTTTCAGAAATAATTCTTTTCTATTTCTATTCCTGGGGAACAATTTCGAGTAAAAGAACCCGTTTGGTAACTACACAAAATTTCTACTCTTAGAATAGAAAAAGAATATAAATGCGTTTGGTAACGCAACGATTCTTTTTTGTATTTATTTATTTTTTATTTGTTCTTTTTTATTTATTTTTTATTCTTTTTTGTATTTATTTGTTTTTTATATTTATTTGTATTTATTTGTTTTTTTCTTTTTTTTCTTTTTGTATTTATTTGTATTTATTTGTTTATTTGTATTTATTTGTTTTTTATGTGTTTTTTTTTATTTTCTTGCGTTTGTTTTTTATTTGTATTTATTTGTTTTTTATGTGTTTTTTTTTTATTTTCTTGCGTTTGTTTTTTATTTGTATTTATTTGCTTTTTTTGTATTTATTTGTTTTTTATTTGTTTTTTTATTTATTTGTATTTATTTGTATTTATTTGTTTTTTGTATTTGTTTTTATTTGTATTTATTTTTTTTGTATATATTTGTTTTTTGTATTTATTTTTCTTATTTTTGTTTTTTATTTGTTTTTATTTGTATTTATTTGTTTTTTATTTTTTATTTATTTTTTATTTTCTTGCTTTTGTTTTTTATTTGTATTTATTTGTTTTTTTGTATTTATTTGTATTTATTTGTTTTTTTTATTTATTTGTTTTTTTATTTTTTATTTTTTTATTCTTGCTCACGGTCGGCGGCGGTGGGCGGTGGTCGGCGGTGGCTCCGGGCGGTTGGAGGTGGCCACGGCAAGAGAGAAATAAAACAAAAATAAAAAAGAAAATTTGCTTATTTCTAGAAATTGTTCTCGGGACAAGAAGAATTTTTTTGTTTCGTTTATTCCCGGCTAACTTTTCTATTCCGAGGAATAGAAATCGCCTTGTTAAACGGGTTTTACTTTTTTTTGTTCTAACAAAAAAGAACAAAACGGGAAAATGAAATGTTACTACGCAGACTTAAAAGACAAGTAGAATTAAACTAGCCGAAGAACAATCTAGAAAATTTCGACCCAGTCCAGGCTTCTCATATCGAAGACCGAAAGCCCAGACCGCCCTGAAATAGAAGTTCAGTATACACACGAAAGATCTGCCCAATCTAACTCCGGCCGCAAAATCGGGTCAGGTCGGTTTTTCGGGCTTCAAAGCTATTTCTCACACGCCTACAGCCTGATGTAGGAGGGAACACGTTCGGCCACAGCAGATTTGCGTCCATTAAAACCCACCAGGATATGCGTGGGTCTAGAACCAGATTAACATTGGCCCGTCTTAATCCCTACAGGTTGAACCTTTAGTTGCAGCATATTTATGAGGGTTTTTGGATAAATGAAGTGATTCTCTAGTTATTGCAAAGGACAATTCTATGAATTTTGCATGAGACGAATCAACATAACATCGCAAAGAATATTTCTTTTATTTGGCATTGGAAGTGAGATTAAAAATATATCTTTTATCTGTTTATGGCAGAAGCAGCCTGTCTCGCCGAGTAAAAGCTATGACCCTGCTAACTAGCAGCGGAAGCTAATCATTTTGATAATCTGACTAAGGCGACAACACGAACGACAGCATCAAGTTTGCCTGCCTCCTTTTGATTTTCTCAGGTCCAACCGACGGATTTGCAGCTAGATTATCTTCGCATTGTCATGATGTTCACACACAATTTTAACAAAAAACAAGCATGAATAATCCGAATTTTAATGCGCACAACCAAATGTCATCCCACATTCAGCAAAACTTGGTTGGTTTGTTGAAATTATGCGAAGCTGTTAAATTGTCGATCCATTTTGTAGAGTTTCCTAGAATTCTCTGAACTACAATTATCTAGAAGCTCCTAGAAGAACTGTTCTGCAGTGGCTAATATTTTGTCCATGGCCGAAGCATGTATGTAATAGACACTATTGAAGCAGATATCTCTGGCTAAAAAATTGCTAGAAATCTAACCAGAAAAGCTCAAGTTAATGATTCGTAGCTGTGGCACTGGAGAACTGGCCATTTCAACTCTACTGGGCTCTTAATTTGTCCATGGTTAAAGCATGCAGATGATAAAGACACAGTTGAAGCAAGTATCTGTGACACAAGCACATATAATTTGCTGATTGTGTCGATGGAAAATAGGCTCGTAGAGCTCGCATATTGTATACAGATCAATCAGCTCAACTATAAATCCCATGTACCTAGCCAGCTTGCTCATGTGCACCAACCATTATAATACAATAAATACCTTCCGATTTGTCCCTTTGCTGATAAATTCCATACACATACACAATACCTTCACATCACGGTCTATGTCAAATACCAACACCAAAATCTAACAGGATCAAATGGAAGCACTTACATGGGAAAAGTTAGTGCATATTTTTACCAACGCTAGTAGTCGAAATCACATCAAAAGTGGGAGATAAAGATGTGGGCGGAATTCTTCATGAGATCAGATCATTGTTTATGTAGATAGTCGGGATTTCTTTGATGAGGTGCCAATAGTCGCCGGCGTGCTTTAAGCATCGCTCTTCAAGAAGTTTGCAGTCGCTGATGGACAAATGCTCGAGCAAGGAAGGGAGGCCGGCCTTGGGCAAGCACCTCAGCTTCTGGCATCCACGAGTATATAAGCGCTGTATAGAGCAAGGGAGGCCACTTGATAGACTCTCTAGGTTCCTCATGTTGGAGAGATTAAGATAGGTGAGAGAGGAAGGGAGGAGATCATGGTCATTGCCGTCACCCTCTGGAGGAAAGCACACCATATCTCCAAGTCCGCCAACACTCCCGTCGATCCATAAAGATTGGAGCGACGCGAGTGTGTGCAAGCCCCACTCTCCCACATGCTGCTCCATGTTCACGCAGACCCTCACCTCGAAGGTCTCTATGTTGGGAGGTAACCCTCCCCAGGGAAAGCATTTGATGTTCTTGCAATCGACAATGTATAGGCTCCGGAGGGATGTGAGGTGATGCAATTTATCAGGTAGAGACTTTACATTCGGGCAACTCCAGAGGCTGAACTCGGATATGCTGGCAGGAAGCGGAGGGAAGTGCTCCAGCTCCAGAGCGGGACATCCGAATATCGTCAAGCGAGTGAGGTGGGAGAGCTTGTGCAGGCTCCGGGGCAAGCTTCCCAATTGCTCGCAATGGAAAATTCTTACATCTTCAAGCCATTGGACGTGGTGTTGGTGGCCCGAGTCTGAAACTATCTCCGCCAGTGACTTCACTTCCCTGCAGTTATGAATCTTAAGTTCCTTGAGAGTCGCTGGTAGTCCGCCCTTGCCGAATGGTGATTCAGGCAGTGAATCACATCCGTAGATTCTCAATTCTCTCAGACGAGACGTCTCATTGCCAATCTTAGTGCCTATGGGCAAATGCTGAAGATTCTGGCAGTTTTCAACGGTCAATGATGTCATAGATGCTGGCAAACCGGTCTCTGGAAAGGACCGGAGTTTCGGACAGTTAAGAACGATCAAGCTACGAAGAGAGGCCAGATTGTGCATCTTGTTTGGAAGCTTCTCTAGGTTTGAACAATCGCTCAATTTCATAGCTTCAAGGCGGCTAGGCAACTCTTTATCACTTTCTCCAGCTATAAATGATACGAACTGAGGGCAACTTGTGACATCCAGGCTCTTCAGGCAAGCAAGATTCTGAGCATAATCTCTGTCCTGCCACAAGTGTATCAGGTTTTTGCATCTTCTTACCTCTAACTTCTCTAACTTGGTCATGGAGCTTGTGTACCCTAGAGGAAAGCAAGCGAGCCGCTCCACATTTTCAACAGCAAGAGTGGTTAGAGAAGTCATGTTAACCAAGCTCTTAAAAGTCACCTCGTTACAGCCTCTGAAGAATAGCTTGTGGAGAGACGAAAGACTAACGGCAGGTGAGGCATCCAGAAGCGGACATGAATCGATATCAAGCCTCACAAGGGCATTTATTTTTTTGGGCAATCGTCCCTTCAACATGGGACAATTGCGGACCATTAGATGCTGAAGACAAGGGAACGGCACTTCTATTTCTTTGGCGCCATTAAAATGAGTCCAGTCCTGCCAGAATGACATATCCTTGAACTCCAAAGTTGTTAAGGATGGAAAAGGCTCTATAGTTTCGTAAAATTCGGAGCCCACTGAGTGCACAGCATCCAGACCTTCGATGTGCAGTTCTTTCAGGGAGGATAGCAGCCCGAGCGATGGCAATGATCCGACATTACGACAGCCACACAAGCGCAAAGAGACCATGTTGAGATGCGATGGATTTCCCAACCAGAAAGGGAATTCAATGCCGCTGTAGTAGGAGATTGTGAGATCTTGAAGGTCTTTATGAGGCTGAAGAAAGTCAACGACCTTCATTTCAAGCTCTGCCTTCCGCGAATCTACAAGGGGTTCGCTCCATTTCATGATTAACCGGTCAATTCCACGCTTCATATGTAGATTAGCATCCTTAGCATCTCCAGCGTCTTTTACCAGATGCAAATCAGAGATTAACAGTTCCCCTCTAAGTTGCTCAAGGTGTTTTAACTCCTTTAACCTCCGCCCGTTCTCTGTTCCCACGATAAACTTGGACAAAATCTCAAGATTCACCAAGTTACCTATACGTCGTGGCATGGTTTGTAGGCTCCGGGTTTCTCGAATGTCGAGATATCGTAAATTAATCAGCTTCTCAACACCTTGAGGCAATCCAGCAAGGTATGGGCAACCCCGTAATATCAAAGCCTCTAGGTTGAACAGCCCACCGATGGATTCGGGAAGCCTTTCAATCTCAGTGTAAGATAAATTAAGATAGTGCAGATGCCTCAACTTACCTACACAGTCTGGTACCGCGCTGATGCAGTAATGACTCAACGAAAACACCTTCAAATACTTCAAGTCCGACAGCAAGTCACCTAGCACGCTCTGGGACAAATGCAACATCGCGAACTTCCCGGGTCGTGGTTGCAATGAGATGAAGCTTCTTAGCCGCTTCATTCTGCGATACACCATAAGTCTTTCGTAGGCAATTCCATAGCTCGAAATGAAGGATGCTTGACGAGCTGAAGGTGCATTATTCTCGTTGCTCTCTGACTCGAACCCCCGTGAGCTGAAGTGGGTCGGGCCAGCAACTGACTTTGCAAGGTCATTCAGGAGATCATGCATCGAGAACCGCAAACTGTTGCTGCTTGATTCTTGAAAAAATGATCTCGCTACTAACTCCTTGAAATAATCAAGACCTGTCTCCCGTAGATTCTTTACTTCGCTTCTGTGCACCAAGCCCTCCGCCATCCACCAATGGATCAACTCATCCCTTTCTATTTCGTGATCCTTGGGAAAGATCGCGCAGTAAGCAAAACATCTCTTCAGATGAGGGGGGAGATGGTGATAGCTGAGTTTCAAAGAGGGAAGGATCTCGTTTCTCGCTTCTGGTTGATCCCAAATTCGGCTTTTGGATATAGCTTCCCACTGGTGGGGATCGGCGTGGGTACGTAGTAGTCCGCCCAACATCTTCACAGCCAACGGCAAGCCTTTGCACTTCATCACTATTTTCTCACCGAATGATTTAAGAGGGGTGTGGTGGTCGAAATTTTGGGCGCCAAGAGCGTGATAGGCCAGTAAAGTCAAGCAAGCATGTTCAGGCAACTCCTTCAGAGGGTATGCCGTAGCACCGGCCATTGAAGCAACACTGAGGTTACGAGCTGTAAGGACGATCACGCTCCCTTCAGCTCCGGCTTGGAAAGGCTTCAGGAAATCAGTCCACTCTCCGTACTTCTCAGTCCAAACATCGTCCAAAATGATAAGAAACTTCTTCCCAGACAGACTTTTCCACAACTTCTCCTGGAGCCGGTCTAGGTCGTTGCCTTCGCCAGACAAACCAGTGATATTCTCCAAAATCCTCTTTGTAATAGCAGCCATGTCGAAGTCATCAGACACGCAAGCCCATGCTTTGGCATCGAAATAGCTGGCGACTCTATTGTCGCAATAGACTTGCTGAGCTAGAGCGGTCTTACCGACCCCTCCCATCCCTATTATGGGAATCACTTTTGGGATCGCATTTATGTTGTTGATGCCTTCTTCTTCTCCAATCAACAATTGAAGAACCTCCATCTTTTCCTTCTCCCTACCTACAAAACAAGGCTCTGGGAAATGCGTGGTGCGACGCTGCTGCTGGCCTCGGTTGGACGCCAGCTGGTTGGCGTCGTTCTCTCTCAGGCTCAGGCTATTTTTCCGCTTGGTAATCTCCTGCAGTCGACGGTCGATATCCTCTATTTTGGACCTCATTTTCTGGTCACGCACGAACTCTCTGGGACTGAAGCAGCTCGGCACAACCAGAAGTGTCTTGCTCGCCCTCCTGAAATCCGCCTTCTGCTTCTTCTGCCAGGCTTGAGCAGTGGAGTCATTGAGCAAGTCCTCAATGTCGTAGGCCAAGTTCCGGAGGTCCTCGAGCCACTGCTTGACTCCAGCGTTACCAGTCAACTGCTTTCCCTCCGCGTCTTCAAGGTGGCAGTTTATTTGCCGGAGCTCCTTCTCCCATTTCTTCAGCAGGGTGCGGAGTCCCTCGCGCCGCATGAGGCTAAGCAGCTCGCCTGAGGTTAACTTGTCGAAGAGCACCTCGAGCAAGGCGCTGAGAAGCATCTCTCCAATGGCCGCTGCCATCTCCCCAAGGAGGATTGAACTGCAATGCAGATGGTTGTGAACCGAAGTGTGCGATTGAGTGGAAAATGAAGGCAAAGCTGATTTCTCAAGTCCTGGAAGAGAAGGGAGAGGAGTGAGCGGGAGGTCGGATCACTACAATAGCACTGAGTTCTATCTGGGCATACCATTGGTAGTTGTCTTCTCAAATATTTCATAGGGACAAAAAACAGATGAAGACTGTAGATTTCATCTCTTACTAGATACATAAAATCAGTCTTATCGGTTTTCATATTCGCACAGTTTCCTATAACCTAGTTATTTTCTTTCTACGGTTTTCCATATTTAAACTTATTGCAATTTAGGAAAAAAAAAAAAAAACTAATCTCTTCCTTGTCATTGCTCTTATACTAACTTATCTATTCCTTTTCCCTCCTATCCTAAAAGCTTAATTTCCGGGAGAATTTTTTATTTTATTTTATTTGTCTAAAAATTATTTCTAGACTATCTATTTTCTATATAAGAAATCTGTGTTTTGTTCCATGTAAGACATTATAGGAATATTCAGAACCCAAAAATCATCTCTGTATAAAAGTTATGGACATTGAGGAATTTTGATATTTTTGGGTAGACACTTCACGAATGAGATTAACTTCTGTTAATCTAAAATGAATAATAATTCACCGACAGTTTAAAAGAAATTATTATTTGGTGCAGAGCTTTGTTTTAATTTTTTTGCCATCATTCAAGTTTCACATTGTGGAACGGATGCGTGATTTTGTTTTGAAAAATGTTTGATGGCGATTTTTTTTTTTCATCCGATCAATCTATTATACGTATAACTATGTAAAAGACAACTAGTGAAAAAGATATACATAACAAAAATAGGAATTTTATAAACATAATACCGTGTTAAAAAGCGGGTTTGTGCCAAAATTTTTGTATACTCTACTTGATGATCAATTCATGAATTTATCAACCAAATAAAGCAATTCATAAATTTGCTTGACATTGTATAGAAATTTCTATCTTCGACAAAGCTAATTCTAGCTAAAATAAAATAAAATAAAATAAAATAATAATAATAATAATAATAATAATAATAATTCATTTAATATTCATGATAATAATAATTCAACAATAAACAAAAAAAAAAAAAAAACATGTAATATTTTTAATTATATCAACTAGATCCAACATAAATAGAAAAGCTAAAAAAAGAAGGAAAAATAAATAAATTTGGAGCATCATTTTAAATTGAAATTAAATATTTGAGGGCAATTTGAATGGATTTATCCGTATTTGAGGTGGAAATTACTTGTATAATGTAAATAAAAAGGACAAGTTTGTGGTCATATCAAGATAAGAAGCACAGTTGAGAAATAACATATAAATGAATTCTGAACCTTGAAATCTGATTTTTGATGATTCGGAGAGCCAAATATGTTACTTCCTAAGAAATGACAATAGTATGATCAAGATACACCTAACTAGGTTTTAGTCCACAAAATACAATTACTTAGCCTATGATCTGACATCCAGTTTAACACTAAAATTTTCCGAACATTGCTTTGTGCCAAAACTCTTCAAAATCATTAATTATAAGATACTCTCACAGTTTATGTCCCATTTAAATTTTACATGATATTTTTCCAATAAATGCATTTATGCGTGACTTTTTTAAAGGGTTAATATCATAAAAAATTCCAATTGAGTACATCTCTAACAAATTTATCATAAACTAATTTTTTGACCATAAAAAATCTCAAATTTGTATATTTGTGACAAATTCATCATGCATTAATTTCTATTAAATTGGATTAATACCACAAAAAACCATAAACTAGTACAAACGAAGGGTAAAACCCTAAACTAATATACTCGTCAACTGTCAAGTGTCATCCAACTGCAATTTGACGATAAAATTTAATGGAATAACAAAGAAAAAACTTGTCACGGGTTTATGAGTTTGAGGTTTTCGATAGTAAAAAAATTAATTTGAAGTAAATTTGTCACATATGTATCAGTTTGGAATTTTCCATGATATTAATCATTTTCAGATGTTAACATATACGACATGGCAAATTGCAAACCATGGAAGAAGATGCTACTAGCTCATCAATATCTCTCAACGATCTATGGACCAATCCATCCTCTTGAGCTCTACCATCCTTGACAAAGTTTCTCGAAGTTGGTTCCTCTCCCACCCTCGCGACCTACATTGCTACCTCGCCTACCTAATTGAATTGACCTGTGGATCTATGGGTTTCAATCGAAAATATGGATTAAACTAATATATAGTCACGACTTTGGCTTATTAGTTAGATAGAAATGAGAAAAGATTAAGAAGAAGTAGAGATAAAGCACACAGTTGATATAAAAGGAGGAGATGATGATGATGGTGATGATCTCTAAATTATATCACAATACAAAGAATCAAGAAGTCACCTGACTCCCACCCTCAGATATGCTTCCCTCTTCTTTTTGCAGCTATTCTGGGACTTCAATTTGCTGATTTCTCTTTGCTTTGTTTGTGCTCACTGCCTCAATTTATTGAGTGCAAGGGCAGAGAAAAACTGGGTAACCGAAACGTGAATGGAGTGCATATCATTGTCGAGTGTCAATCGGTGAGTTTTTCTCGAGCACCCATAAGAAGAATCATAACTTTTCCAAGAACCAGCCAACAAGAAAATCTTCCAATTTGATCCCATTTCTTGATCCTTTCATTTCCCTTGCTTTTGGGTATATCCTAGACTGAGATTGCTCAATCACAATAATTCCGCTGTAATTGACAGAACTAACCCTTTCTATTGACTATGTTCAATGCCATTGTTGTCTCCAGCGTTGAACAATTTGGTCATTGACTTTCCCACCGTCACTTTCTCCAAAGAATTTGGGGCAAAAAATTTCATGGCGTTAAGTTAAGAGCTTGTCCGGTCCGTCAAAATGAAGCTTCTTCTAGCTCCTATGCATGAATAAGCAAGGACCATAAAAGTTGAGATCCCAAACGTGTAGCCATTGTAATATCTCCCACAGAAACAAAAGAACCAATAACAAATGCGGAATCAGTGTCTTCATTAACAAGCTCTTACTTTGATGTTTCTTTTCCTTTGGATGCGATACACAAGCAGGTCATGAGCACTTATCAGCTTACTCGATCATGCATTGTCACACGCACAATCATGCTGGTGTGCATTATTGCGTTCAGATGCCTCGTGCATGCGGGTCAATATGTCTCGGCCATGTCGCGTGCTCTTGATATTTTCTCAAAATCCGCAAACAAGAAAACAAAAAGGGAAAATAAAGAGGTGGTTTATGCCGAAATCAACCAATTTTCACGAAATGAGTTGTCAATATGATTGTTTTTGTGTTGGGTGTCACATTTATTGAAGCATTGTATGTGCTTGTCCGGCCAAACACTTTCAGGAAGAGACCGACGCTATCCAGATGAACAACTAGTCTCACAAAGTTCCAAAGAACCAGGAGTCCAACTGCATTCACAGACAATTATATGGGCCGAGATAAAGCTCCAGTCTGCAAATTTTTGGGGGATGGTCGGAGCGAAATAGTACACGGGCTTGATCAAGATGGTGTGAGTTTTTCTGCAACAAAATGAAGAGGTGAAGAAGGAGAAAGAAAATTCCACGGTAGATTGTCGGTCCTACATTGTCTGTTTAGCAATGTGATGAAACACGAGTTACAGGACCGATGGAAAGGAGCGCAATAAGTAACGGCTCGGCCTGTTCTGGCAGAAACATTGCCAACAAATGGTTCAGAAGCAAAAAGCAAACGGTTACAAATATGAAAAAGAATGATGATTATCCCCTTCACATCTAGATGCAGCTTTTTGGATGATTTCTCCGGAAGAATACCAAAAAAGAAATCTTGGCAGGAACTAGATATGCTAGACCTAATCAAGTGAAGAATTAAACACAAAGACCAAATATGAAATTAAGTGGAAGAACCAAAAATAGACAAGAATGAGGGTTAGTACAGGAAGTAACAATGGCCAAATTTATCAATCAGCTTGGCGTGCGCATAATGGCCGTAGAGAAATAAGATCTTCAAAAAACTGTCTTACTAATGTCAGACCTGTCAGACACTGGAAGGATCATCTCAGAGCCACCTCCAACATTTCATAGACTGCTCCTGGTAAGTACTCACTCCTCTGTGCCCTATGCCTCCAGATTGCCACTGTGGTAGCAGTCGTTGCTGCGGCCTTTTCCTTTCATCCACCCAACTTAGTCCGTCAGGTTGACCTATACCGGGTCCCCTGAACTGCTTCTGATCAAAAGCTCCAACAATATGACCCGGAGTGCATAAGTATGGCTCTTCCATGATGGCCACGGTTTACTTGAGCTGGTTAATTCAGGTGGTCAAGGGCGCCGGAGTGCAGTACCTGCTTGGTGGTGCCAGACGGCATCATTAATCTGTGGAGACTGCAGTCTGTGACGAGGGCATTAAAGTCCAGAGCTTCTAACAAGATGTTAGTTGACCTCAGGTTGCTGTGCGGTATTCCCTTTTCATTATTGAGGAAGTTCAAGCAATGTGCCATATGTACAGTGATCTGGAGCCTTGTGGAGAGACAAGGGCGATAGTTTCCTTGGATCCATCTTTGCTGCAAAGAGCTTCAGACATGTGCCATGGACTCGTAGGTGTTCTTAATCAATGCCAATAGGATTTTCCAGAGTGAAATGACGATGAACAACTTCATTTCCCAAATAAATAAGGGTATATTTTACATTGCCCAAGCATACAAAAAATTAATGTATAAGCACCAACCCTCTGTATAACCGACTAAGTCATTCTGTTCATCAAATCCACTATGACTATGTTCAGGACCAAAAACCTAGCCAGTTGAAAATTGTCATCCTGTACTAGCTTTGCTCCATATGTCAAGATGGTTAAGGTGCTCTTCTGTGGATGACATGTCTGACTCCTGATGACCATCTTCTACGATTTCTAGAGATGCACTTTATTTGCAATGCCTTCACTTGCAGAAGATAGTGCACATAGTAAGACAGCACTAAGACCTCATCTGACCAATCTCTCACATAGACCATGAGTTTAATAAGGGTAGAGCATCGCACAAAGAGGGTTGCAGTTTATTCAATTATATAAAAATAAATTAGAATATGGATTATCAACTTCTGCTTCTCTAAGCAACAGTTCATTGCCAGTTTAAGCTTTAAGAATCACGAGCTAAAATACTTAGACATGGAAACAGGTCTATCGATAGCAAGACCATGGGAATGTTTGGATCACATATTAAAGGTCTAATATCAAGTCAAGCATAAAGATGGGCAAGGTTACCTTCAAGATAAAGGTCCCTGCTTGCTGCATGGATATAATTAGATATGATAAAATTTTCATGCTCCTTTAGCCCGCCCGTAGTAACCCTGTAAAGGAACTAGATTTGGAAGTTTGATGCTCCCAAGTTTGTTGACTTCCCTAGTGAAGTCTTTCCTTCCTTTTGCTATTCCTTTCATCAACCATTTGACAACCAAAACATGGCCAGAATGAAGTGCAGCTTTACATGATGTTACATGACAACTCCTTCCCATGACTTCTGCAGGAGCACACGAAAGTTCTCCTGCTGTGAAGATAAAGGACCTGTCAAATAGATGCAAGTCACCATCCAACTAGTCCGGAGAACCAACCTTGAGCACACTGGGTTCGTTAGAAGGCAATGGATTTGAAGAAGACAACAGAGATATAGGAGAAGAAACCAGTTCATCTATTCTTTCAACATAGCTAAGATCCACATTTACTTTTGCAACTGATGAATTTGATTCTGATTGAGGAGAAAAGCCCATCTGAGCATATGGCAGCTAATCTGGATTTAAAGTAACTGAGGATGATGGGGCTCCAATATCTTCTGGAAAAATGATTCGAGATTAGCTGCAGAATCGCCTAGAGAATGACCAGTTTTCCATATATTTTCTTTCAAATCTTCACCTTCCATTTGTTTTCTGCTGCAAGAGATAAGGAAGCATAGAATAGCTATCATATAAGCACCTCCAACCATCTGCAATAAGGGCAATCTTAGCAGCAGTTCTCATATGTGTCCTGAGTTCACTCAATCCTATCTGGTGGCCCTTCCGGAGATTTTGGTGCATAAGGAGAAACCAGCAAAGAGTTTCCTGGATGCAATGCTGAATCATGAAATCTTCTCAAGTTTTCAGGCACAGTGCCTGAGAAATTATTGTAAGACACATTAAATCCTTGAAGTTCATCAAGCAGATTATCGGGAAGGCCACCTTCAAAGTAGTTGAAGAGAGCCACTCAATGAGTTACTTGACAGATCAATAATTCAAAGGCTGAAGTTCTGATCGGAAACTACAGAAGAATGATCTAAATTTTCCTCAAGAGGGATTGAACCATAAGTTAAGATCAGTGAATTTGGTTGAGCTAAACAAACTAGGAAAAAGGATTCCACTGAGCTGGTTGAGGCTAAGACCTATTACTTTCAATTCTGGATATGTGCCTAAGACTTGGGGAAGAGGGCCCCCTACTAAATTGTCCGAGATCTGGAATGAAGTCAGTCTAAAAAATTGACAAGTTTGGATAGGTAATGTTCCTGTCAATGAGTTGGAACTCCTTCCACAGAGTTTCCCCAACTCTATATTCATGATAAATTGCCAGAGAGCATGCTCAAGTCTATTGTGGCACAATGCCCTATACAGACAGTACCAAGCCCGACAGTCTGAAGATAAATTAAACTTCTTCAAAGTTGCAGAGGTAACACATCCAACTGGGCCTGCCAAGATGATGAATGACATCAGAATTACCATAAGTGTTACAATCAGATTCAGTTTTGTGAAGAAATCTGGAAATTTTGTTTTGCTAACTATAATCTGTGTAGCACATAAAAAGCTGTGAAAGCCAAGAACCAAATTTACATGGCACATTTGCTAATCTCATTAAAAATTCAGGCTTCACCTTCATTCCAGTTTGTAATATTAATCAAAACCTCCCTGAACAGAGATTTTGTGTCAGTACATCATTGCATGGCAAGAGCAATGGCAATAATTATAGGAACCATATAAGTGCTTTTAGAAAAACAATCATTTCAGAATAACATTCCAAATGCAAACTCCATGGAAACATGCAGAGTGAGTCTCAATCAAAGTTACTTTTCCCAAAATTATTTTTAAAGGTTGGTTATGGTACAACACATATCAAACAGATGGTGAAAGCATTAGGGTTTTAGGACAGTTTCTCCGATTTCTTCAACTTTCAGAGGAGGCGCAGAGACTTGTAAAATTTGCCTAACATACTTCTAGGGGTTCCTTTTCTTTTTCAAAGAGTAAAAATCCAAACACATACTTCTAAAAGTTTTCAGAAACATCACTTTGTCATAGCTAAAGAAACATGTCATCTTCACGTGGCAGGAAATCTATCTTCACTTTAGATATAACATCATCCCCTGCACAGAATGATTCTGCATGGACTGAATGAAGCGGGCAAGAGAATTTGGAGAAAAGCAACAGAAACCCACATCAAACAGGAGTGCACTAAATTGGTGAATCTGAGATACCTTCAAGCTGGTTATCGCTAAGATCCACCACAGACTAAATCATAGAGCTCTCCTGCAACAGCACTTGCAGCAAAGAACCCAAAACTGGTTGTTTCCGAGCTAGAGAATCTGAAGAGACTACAAAGTTGAAGGAGGGTATTTTACCCACTAACCTATTATTACTAGCATCAAACACCTCCAAACTGTTAAAAATGGCATCCCGATGTGCAAAAATAGCTCCCCTACTAAAGAATTGGAGCTAAAGTTCAGATAGTGAATTGAGGAAAGGAAACTGGAATTACCAAGCACCAGGTCAAGCGAAATGGAGAGCTGATTATAGCTCAGATCAGCGTACTCCACGCTACAGAAAACAGAGAGCAGCTTCGTGACATCTCCAGCAAATCCATTATCGCGCAAATCTAACTATTTCAATTGATCTAAGCCTGAGCTAACCTCTGAGATGATCCCTGTCAACTGATTTTTAGATAATGAAAAATTCTGAAGCATGATGAGACCAGAAACAGTAACTAAGCTGAATTTCCCAATTAGGCCCACATTGTCAAGAAAAAAGCTTTTGTGACATGACCTTCACTACACGTGACACCATGCCAATTCTGGGGACACCCATCAGAGGCCAAGGACTTGGAATCATATGAATCAAGAAATTGCCCTGAGCGGTCCCTCTGGATCCCTTTCTTCAGCTCCAAAAGCGCTTCTAAGTCTGACTGCGCAAGAGCGTTGACTACGAAGAGGCAAATTATCAAACATATCATCTGCATTCCTCACTCCACAGCGCCAGCTCCCAAAGTGACAAGATTGACCGAGAGAGAAAACGAAGACATTCTCAAGATGTAACCCAAAGCAACGGATCAAATTTGGAACCCCAAAAAGGCATCACCAAAGTAGATCAAAAAGAGAGAGAGAATTTACAAAAGACACAGACAAAAGCAAAAAAATCATAATTGGAGTAAGGCCGCGAGCTAGCCAAGTGAAAGACCAAAGCCACCATGAAAAGTTGACATAACCCGAAATCTTTGAAGCACAAGAACGACTAGATCACGCAATAACGAAACACCCTTTTCCCGAAAATTGCAAATCTAATAGTACCGGCAGACAATCATCGAGTCGATAGAGAGAAATGCGGATAATCCCACTTCTCCAACAACAAGGAGTTGATGAAAAATTGTAGGCACCTTTATGAAGCGAACATGCAGAGGCAATGCACGGCGATGATGAGCGGGGAGCCAAAGATCGGATGATGACGAGAACCAGCTCGAGTTTTCGACAGTTGACGACAACGGAAATGGCAAGAGACACGGACACGCACGGTCGGTACAACGTAGTGCGAAGGAAGTGGATGTTAAACACAGACCAAAACGAAGACGTTTTCTCGCATTGTATTGATTCTATTTCACTTCTCTCTTGCGTTTTCCCGATCTATATCAGTCTACTACAGGTTTCTATTGTTAGTGTTTCGAGATCGTTGCCATTTTGATTGTAACCATGGAAACCGCTTAACGATTCAATTGACATATTTACGCCAATAAGATGATGTATTGATCGTGTGATCCGCGTGTCAATTTTAAAGGATTTGATTGTTTAACAATTAGTTCGAAGACGTTCAATTAGTAAGATCCTAATTATAATCCGTTCACCTAAGTGATTGTGTTTTTTATGTTCACGTAAGGTTAAAGATTTGAGATAGATTGACACAACTGATTGTTGAAGTATTGTCTTATATCATTTGACAACGAAGTTTTAAGTGTTTTTTAGACGTGATGTCCCTTCATGTATGAGTTTAAATTTTTGAGTTGAATTTTCTAACATAAAATATCAGAGCTAATGCAATCCATTTTTCCATTAGTAAAATTCTCTTTATATTCATATCATCTCCTTGAAAAGGCTTTATGGTGTGGGAAAACTAGAACAATTTTCTTAGACTCCTTTTCCACACATAAGCTCCCACGGGATGGTTCACATGAAGTTTATTGAGCACTTAGAATATAAGTCTATTATTTCTTGGCATCCTTTTATTGTTGCTTTACTTTGATCCTGAAAAAACTTAAAATGTGTATCATTAATTAATAATTCTCTCTCTCTCTAAGATTCTTATTATGTCTATTTGCAAAGCGTGGGAATAGAAAAGTAGAATTAAATCGACAAAAAGAAACCTAGGGTTGAGCAGTGTAGGGTCGATTCAAATTCTAGCTGAAACTTACTCATTAAAATCGATTTTTCACAAATAAAAAAAAAAACCGATTTTCAAAATATCATAGATTTCAAGGTTGGTTTCAGGATTTATTCAAGTTGTACTTATATTCTTAAAATTCATACTCATAATTTGAAAATTATCAAACATTAACAAAATTAAAGTCTTAGTCATGGAAGTTCAGATTAATGATTCAAAATTATACATTGATATGACATATGGCAGATGGCATGAATACATAAAATAAGAAAAACACAAACATTAACAGCTACATAGGATTGGAAAAATGACAGAAAGAAAAACAACATTGGGCTTTTCATGCAATTAGAACACGAGGAGGTCATTAAATGATTCAAATGCCCTGGACATCGGACTCTGAGGCCATCTCTCTGCATCTGTTTTTGGCGGAAGTAGCTCGTCTTGCTGTGTAAAAGGTATGACCCTGCTCACCAGCAGCTGAAAGCTAATTATTTCGCTAATCTGTCTAAGATGACAACACAAAAGGACAGCATCAAATTTGGCTGCCCCCATTTGTTTTCCTCAAGTCCGAAAGACGAATTTGCAGCTAGATTATTTCCGCATTGTCACGATTTTCACCCACATTTTCCCAGAAAAAAAAAAAAAAAAAAAAAAGCTTGAATAGTCCGAATTCTACACACCCAAATGTCATCCCCCTCTCAGCAAAAATGGGTTGGTTTGTCGAAACAATGCGAAGCTGTTAAATTGTCCATCCAATTTGTAGAGTTTCCTAGAATTCTCTGAATTACAGTTATCTAGAAGCTCCTAGAAGAACTGTTATGCAATGGCTAATAATTTGTCCATGGCTGAAGCATGTACAAGATAGATACAATCGAAACAGATATCTCTGAACACAAAAATTGCTAGAAATCTAACCAGAAAAGCTCAGGTTAATGATTCCTAGCTGTGGCTCTGGAGAACTGGCCACTTCAACTTTACTGGACTCTTAATTTGTCCATGGTTAAAGCATGCAGATAACAGACACAGTTGAACAAAGTATCTCCGATGCAAGCATGGATAATTTGCCGAGTATGTCGATGGAAAATAGGCTCGTAGAGCTCGCATATTGTATACAGATCAGTCAGCTCAACTGTAAATCCCATGTACCTAGCTAGCTTCCTCATGTGCACCAACCATTATAATACAATAAATTCCTTCCGATTTGTCCCTTTGCTGATAAATCTCATACACACATATACAATACCTTCACATCATAGTCTATGCCAAATATAACACCAAAATCTAACAGAATGAAATGGAAAAGCTTACATGGGAAAAGTTAATGCATATTTTTACCAATGCCAGTAGTCGAAATCATACCAAAAATGGGAGATAAAGACATGGGCGGAATTCATCATGAGATCAGATCATTGTTTATGTAGATGGTCGGGATTTCTTTGATGAGGTGCCAATAGTTGCCAGCGTGCTTTAAGCATCGCTCTTCGAGAAGTTTGCAGTCGCTGATGGACAAATGCTCGAGCGAGGAAGGGAGGCCGGCCTTGGGCAAGCACCTCAGCTTCTGGCATCCACGAGTGTATAAGCGCTGGAGAGAGCAAGGGAGGCCACTTGATAGACTCTCTAGGTTCCTCATGTCAGAGAGATTAAGATAGGTGAGAGAGGAAGGGAGGAGATCATGGTCATTGCCGTCACCCTCTGGAGGAAAGCACACCATATCTCCAAGTCCGCCAACACTCCCGTCGATCCATAAAGATTGGAGCGACGCGAGTGTGTGCAAGCCCCACTCTCCCACATGCTGCTCCATGTTCACGCAGACCCTCACCTCGAAGGTCTCTATATTGGGAGGCAACCCTCCCCTGGGAAAGCATTTGATGTTCTCGCAATCGACAATAAATAGGCTCCGGAGGGATGTGAGGTGATGCAATTTATCAGGTAGAGACTTTACATTCGGGCAACTCCAGAGGCTGAACTCGGATATGCTGGCAGGAAGTGGAGGGAAGTGCTCCAGCTCCAGAGCAGCGCACCCAAATATCGTCAAGCGAGTGAGGTGGGAGAGCTTGTGCAGGCTCCGGGGCAAGCTTCCCAATTGCTCACAATAGAAAATTCTTACATCTTCAAGCCACTGGACGTGGTGTTGGTGGCCCGAGTCTGAAACTATCTCCGCCAGTGACTTCACTCCCCTGCAGTTATGAATCTTAAGCTCCTTGAGAGTCGCCGGTAGTCCGCCCTTGCCAAATGGTGATGCGGGCAGCAAATCACATCCGTAGATTCTCAATTCTCTCAGATGAGACCTCTCATTGCCAATCTTAGTGCCTATGGGCAAATGCTGGAGATTCTGGCAGTTTTCGACGGTCAATGATGTCATAGATGCTGGCAAACCGGTCTCTGGAAAGGACCGGAGTTTTGGACAATTAAGAACGATCAAGCTACGAAGAGAGGCCAGATTGTGCATCTTGTTTGGAAGCTTCTCTAGGTTTGAACAATCGCTCAATTTCATAGCTTCAAGGCGGCTAGGCAACTCTTTATCACTTTCTCCAGCTATAAAAGATACGAACTGAGGGCAACTTGTGACATCCAGGCTCTTCAGGCAAGCAAGATTCTGAGCATAATCTCTGTCCTGCCACAAGTGTATCAGGTTTTTGCATCTTCTTACCTCTAACTTCTCTAACTTGGTCAAGGAGCTTGTGTACCCAAGAGGAAAGCAAGCGAGCCCCTCGACATTTTCAACAGCAAGAGTAGTGAGAGAAGTCATGTTAACCAAGCTCTTAAAAGTCACCTCGTTACAGCCTCTGAAGTATAGCTTGCGGAGAGACGAAAGACTAACGGCAGGTGAGGCGTCCAGAAGCGGACATGAATCGATATCAAGCCTCACAAGGGCATCTATTTTTTCGGGCAATCGTCCCTTCAACATGGGACAATTGCGGACCATTAGATGCTGAAGACAAGGGAACGGCACTTCTATTTCTTCGGCGCCATTAAAATGAGTCCAGTCCTGCCAGAATGACATATCCTCGAACTCCAAAGTTGTTAATGATGGAAAAGGCTCTATAGTTTCGTAAAATTCGGAGCCCACCGAGCACACAGCATCCAGACCTTCGATGTGCAGTTCTTTCAGGGAGGATAGCAGCCCGAGTGATGGTAATGATCCGACATTACGACAGCCACACAAGCGCAAAGAGACCATGTTGAGATGCGATGGATTTCCCAACCAGAAAGGGAATTCAATGCCGCTGTAGTAGGAGATTGTGAGATCTTGAAGGTCTTTATGAGGCTGAAGAAAGTCAACGACCTTCATTTCAAGCTCTGCCTTCCGCGAATCTACAAGGGGTTCGCTCCATTTCATGATTAACCGGTCAATTCCACGCTTCATATGTAGATTAGCATCCTTAGCATCTCCAGCGTCTTTTACCCTATGCAACTCAGAGATTAACAGTTCCCCTCTAAGTTGCTCAAGGTGTTTTAACTCCTTTAACCTCCGCCCGTTCTCTGTTCCCACGATAAACTTGGACAAAATCTCAAGATTCACCAAGTTACCAATACGTCGTGGCATGGTTTGTAGGCTCCGGGTTTCTCGAATGTCGAGATATCGTAAATTAATCAGCTTCTCAACACCTTGAGGCAATCCAGCAAGGTATGGGCAACCCCGTAATATCAAAGACTCTAGGTTGAACAGCCCACCGATGGATTCAGGAAGCCTTTCAATCTCAGTGTAAGATAAATTAAGATAGTGCAGATGCCTCAATTTACCTACACAGTCCGGTATCGCGTTGATGCAATAATGACTCAACGAAAACACCCTCAAATACTTCAAGTCAGACAGCAACTCACCTAGCACGCTTTGGGACAAATGCAACATCGCGAACTTCCTGGGTCGCGGTGGCAATGAGATGAAGCTTCTTAGTCGCTTCATTCTGTGATACACCGTAAGTCTTTCGGATGCAATTCCGTAGCTCGAAATGAAGGATGCGTGACGAGCTGAAGATGCATTACTCTCATTGCTCTCTGACTCAAACCCCCGTGAGCTAAAGTGCGTCAGGCCAGCAACTGACTTTGCGAGGTCATTCAGAAGATCATGCATCGAGAACCACAAACTGTTGCTGCTTGATTCTTGAAAAAACGATCTCGATACTAACTCCTTGAAATAATTAAGACCTGTCTTCCAGAGGTTCTCTCCTTCGCTTCTGTGTACCAAGCCCTCCGCCATCCACCAATGGATCAACTCATCCCTTTCTATTTCGTAATCCTTGGGAAAGATCGCGCAGTAAGCAAAACATCTCTTCAGATGAGGGGGTAGATGGTGATAGCTGAGTTTCAAAGAGGGAAGGATCTCGTTTCTCTCTTCTGCTAGATCCCAAATTCGGCTGTTGGATATAGCTTCCCACTGGTGGGGATCGACGTGGGTACGTAGTAGTCCGCCCAACATCTTCACAGCCAACGGCAAGCCTTTGCACTTCATCACTATTTTCTCACCGAATGATTTAAGAGGGGTGTGGTGGTCGAAATTTTTGGCGCCAAGAGCGTGATAGGCCAGTAAAGTCAAGCAAGCATCTTCAGGCAGCTCCTTCAGATGGTATGCCGGAGCACCGGCCATTGAAGCAACACTGACGTTACGAGCTGTAAGGACGATCACGCTCCCTTCAGCTCCAGCTTGGAAAGGCTTCAGGAAATCAGTCCACTCTCCGTACTTCTCGGTCCAAACATCGTCCAAAACGATAAGAAACTTCTTCCCAGACAGATTTTTCCACAACTTCTCCTGGAGCCGGTCTAGGTCGTTGCCTTCGCCAGACAAACCAGTGATATTCTCCAAAATCCTCTTTGTAATAGCAGCCATGTCGAAGTCATCGGACACGCAAGCCCATGCTTTGACATCGAAATAGCTGGCGACTCTCTTGTCGCAATACACTTGCTGAGCTAGAGCGGTCTTACCGACCCCTCCCATCCCGTTTATGGGAATCATTTTCGGGATCGCATTTATGTTGTTGATGCCTTCTTCTTCTCCAATCAACAATCGAAGGACCTCCATCTTTTCCTTCTCCCTCCCTACAAAACAAGACTCTGGGACATGCGTGGTGAGACGCCGCCGCTGGCCTCGGTTGGACGCCAGCTGGTTGGCGTCGTTCTCTCTCAGGCTCAGGCTATGTTTCTGCTTGATAATCTCCTGCAGTCGACGGTCGATATTCTCTATTTTGGACCTCATTTTGTGGTCACGCACGAACTCTCTGGGACTGAAGCAGCTCGGCACGACCAGAAGTGTCTTGCTCGCCCTCCTGGAATCCACCTTCTGCTTCTTTTGCCTGGCTTGAGCATCGAAGTCAGAGAGTAAGTCCTCGATGTCGTAGGCCAAGTTCTGGAGGTCCTCAAGCCACAACATGACTCCAGCATCACCAGTCTGCTTTTCCCCCGCGTCTTCCAGAGCGCAGTTTATTCGCCGGAGCTCCTTCTCCCATTTCTTCAGCAGGGTGGGAGGTCCCTCGCGCTGCATGAGGCTAAGCAGCTCGCCAGAGAGTAACCGGTTGGAAAGCACCTTGAGGAAGGTGCTGAGAAGCATCTCTCCAATGTTCGCTTCCATCTCCTTAAGGAGGATTGAACCGCAATGCAGATGGTTGTGAACCAAAGTGTGCGTTTGAGTGGAAAATGGAGGCAAAGCTGATCTCTCAAGTCCTGGAGGAGAAGGGAGAGGGGTGAGCGAGAGGTCGGACGACGTACTGTAATAAAACTAGACTATCATGCAATGTTTGGGAAAAATATTGTTGTTTTTTTTTTCATTACAAGGAAAAAAAAATGGTTGTGAGCGAAAAGCTTCACCGATTGCTATTACAATAGCATTGAGTTCTATCTGGACATACATTGGTAGCTGTCTTCTCAACTACTTCATAGCGACAAAGAAAGATAAGATTGGAGGAAGGTGCTAAATTCATCTCTACTTAAATCCCCTCCTCTCTTACTAGATGGGCAAGATCGGTCTTATCAGTTTTCATATTCGCACGGTTTCCTTTAACTTAGTTATTTTCCTTTTATGGTTTTCTGTATTTAAACTTTTTTTTTTGTCGGTCCTACTCTACTCCTATTCTAATTCTCACTCTGCACTTTTGCCCCGCCTCCTCGTGCCGGGCGTGGGAGTCAAAAACCCACTCCCGAAACTAATTCGTCCCCACCCCAACCCCCCGAGAATGTGGGGATTAACCCCCTATCTCCCCCTTCCATGTTGGAATGGTGGCCACTGTCTATATTTAAACTTATTGCTATTTAGAAAATAAAAGCTGATATCTTCCTCATCATTGCTCTTATATTAACTTATCTATTCCTTGTCCCTCCTAATACTAATTTTGATTTCATTGTCTAAAAATTATTTCCAGTCTATCTATTTTCTATAAAAAATGTGTTTTGTTCCATGTAAGACGTAATAGGAGTATTCAAAACCCAAAAATCATTGGTATGAAAAAGTTATGGACATTGAGGTATTTTGATATTTTCCGGTAGACACTCCATGAATGATATTAACTTTTGTTAATCAAAAATGAATAATAATTCACCGACAGTTTAAAAGAGATTATTATTTGGTGCAAAGCTTTGTTTTAATTTTGTTACCGCTTTCGAGTTTCACGTTGTGGAACGGAACTGTGATTTTGTCTTTAAAAACCTTTGATGGCGATTTCTTCTTTTTCATCCAATCAATCTATTAAACGTATAACTATGTAAAAGAAAACCAGTGAAAAAGATGTACATAACAAAAATAGGAATTTTATAAACATAATACCGTGTTAAAAAGTGGGTTTGTGCCAAAATTTTGTATATTCTACTTGACGATCAATTCGTAAATTTTATTGACCAAAAAAAATCAATTCATAAATTTTCTTAACATCGTATAGAAATTTCTCTCTTCGACAAACCTAATTCTAGCTAAAGTAAAATTTAAAAGAAAAAAAAAATAATTCATTTAATATTCATGGCAAACTAACAATAATAAAAATTAAAAATATTTCAACTAGATCCAACATAAATAGAAAAAGCTAAAAAGATGGAAGGATAAATAAATAAATTTGGAGCATCATTTTAAATTGAAATTAAATAATTGAGGGCAATTTAGGTGGATTTAGTGTATATGGAGTGAAAATAGCTTATATAATGTAAAGAAAAGGAGGACTAGTTTGTGGCCATAGCAAGATAAGGAGGACAGTTGAAAAATAAAATCGTAAATAAATTCTGAACCATGAAATCTGATTTCTAATGATTCAGAGAGCAAAATATATTACTTCCTAAGAAAATGGCCGTAGTGTGATCAAGATACACCTGACTAGGTTTTAGTCCACAAAATACAATTACTCATACTATGATCCGACATCCAGTTTAGTATTAAAATTTTCTGAACATTGCTTTGTGTCAAAACTTTTCAAAATAATTAATTATAAGATACTCTCACGGTTTATGTCCGACTTAAATTTTACATGACATTATTCAATAAATGCATTTCTACTGACTTTTTTAGAGGGTTAATATCATTAAAAAAATCCAAATTAGTACACCTATAACAAATTTATTATAAAATAAATTTTTTTATTACAAAAAATCCCAAACTTATATATTTATGACAAATATACCTTCCAGTAATTTTTATTAAATTGGATTAATACCATGAAAAACTATAAACTAGTACACTTATGACAAATGAAAGGTAAAACTCTAAGGTGGTATGCTTGTCAACTGCCACATGTTATCCAACTTAGTAATTTGAAGATAAAGTTTAATGGAACAACAGATCATAAACTTATCACTGGTTTACGAATTTGAGGTTTTGGGTATTCAAAAAATTAGTTTGAAATAAATTTGTCATATATATATATCAATTTGGGATTTTTCATGATATCAACTATTTTCAAATGCTAACACATATGACGTGGTAAATTGCAAGCTATGGAAGAAGACACTACTACCTCATCAATATCTCTCAACAATCTATGGACCAATCTGTCCTCGGGAAAACCTTGCCATCCTTGACAAAGTTTCTCGGAGTCAATTCCTCTCCCATCACCATGACCCACACGGCTAGCTCGCCTACCTAATCGAATTGACTTGTGAATCTATGGATTTCAATCGAAGATATGGGTTAAACGAATACATAGTCACGACTTTGGCTTATTAGTTAGATAGAAATGAGAAAAAATTAAGAAGTGGAGATAAAGCACACAATTGATATAAAAGGAGGAGATGATGATGATGATGATCTCTAAATTATATCACAATACAAATAATCAAAGATGAAGTTGGAGCTGGGCCTTCGTTTCACATTATTCACCCACGCTTCATCCTGGTCATGGATAGATCGCCCTCAGCTATGCTTCCCTCTTCTTTTTGCAGCTATTCTGGATCTTTAATTTGCTGATTTCTCTTTGCTTTGTTTGTGCGCACTGCCTCAATTTATTGAGTGCAAGAGCAGAGATAAACTGAGTAACCGAAACGTGAATGGAGTGCATGTGATTGTAGAGTGCAGTACCTGCCCGGCCTGGTGGTGCCGTCTACCAGTAAAAGATAGGTTTGAAAAGTTAAAAAGAGGGAACAAACAAAAAGAAATAGAAAAATAAGTGTTCTAAAGGGGAAAAAAGGGACAATCGGCTGAGAGCGTGTCATAGGTTTGAAAAGTCAAAAAGAGGAAATGAAGAAAAAGAAAAAGAAAAAGAAGTGTTATAATATTAAGGGGAAAAAGTAACCATCGGCTGAGAGCATGCCGACAGGAGAAAAGGAGAGAGAGAGAGAGAGGAAAAAGAAGAAGAGGAACAAAAAGAACAAAAAGGAAGAAGAAAAAGGGGGGTCGGCATGTGCACGCCGTGGACGACTCGTCGAGCGGAGTCAACTAGTAAGCGCTTGCACCCCCTCATTCGTTCAACCAAAGTATTTTCCAAGTTTAAGACTCAAATTCGGAATTTTAAAAAAATTGAGCGGCGAAAGCGATGAACCGCATATTTTTATAGAAATTATAGTTTATAATGTTGTGGGGTTGAACCGCATATTTTTATAGAAATTATAGTTTATAATGTTGTGGGGTTGTACGGATCTTACCTTTCCCTTAAACAAAATTTCAAAGTTTCCTCCGCGTTATGAACAATGCGCACCCAGCAATTCCGAGCCCATTTTTTGTTAGCTTTCGGCTTGATTTTGGGATGGTCAAGTAAGGATTCTTGTAATATGTTTGACGGGTTTTCTATTAACTATAAATACGTTTAAAATAGGGTTTGGTGGAAAGAGTTATGGCGCGACGAAGTTTCATGCTCAAGTTCCGCATTACGGATGGCTTGAATAATCGCTTCCGATATGCGATTTATTAGCGCATAGGTGTCATTTTATTGATGACTAAGTATAGTTTAGTTGAGTCATTAATTAATATAGCATTTTACTTGATTTTGATATTATTTCTTGCTTATATGATATGAATACAAGTTCGTTGATTCGAGGGAGTCTTGTTTCAGGTGAGTAGTGCTATATTTTCTTTGGGTTTATAAAACCCACGCCTTGAAGTATGTATATATATACATATTGAATTGAAAAGAGCATTTTGTTGCATAAAGTGAGATCGAGTATTCATTACTTTTTGGTTATTTGAGAACGGTTTGAGAAATGTATTATGAAATGTGTCGTGACAGTTTGCGTATGTTTATTATTTTATGGAAAGGTTTATGAATGATTTGAGAATTGGATGAGAAATGGCAGATGGTTATGTTATTTACTTGGTTTATGAGATTGGGTTTTGAATTGGATTTCTAATATTAGAGGATGATGGATTGTACTCAATATAACCCAATTAGGGGTTTGGGCATTACTATATTTTGGTAACTGTGAATAGCTTGAGAAATGTTTTAGGAAAGGTATTGCAAATATATATATGAACTTGGTTTATGATATGAGTTCTACAACAATTTGAGAAATATTTATGAAATGCGTTTTGAAATGTCGCGGGTTTATGAAATAGATTATGAAAATAATGTGAGATGTGCCTTGTGAAATGTATGGTTCAATGAAAGGTTTGCGAAACGATATATTTTGGGTTTGCGAAACCTTCTAGTGAAAGAATTACATTGACTTGGAGTATGGTTCAATGAAAGCTCTAGAAAGTATGTTGCAGATTTTAGATTGGTTTTGTGGAAAGAATTAATTTGTGAAAGCCTTGTAAAATCAACTATGATATAAATGGGTATACGACTAAGTGCTATACGATAACGTAACTTCGGAAGCCCACCTCTAGAGCTTTGTAGTCAAGGACTAATTGCTACACAATAACATAATTTCGTGGGAGCCACCTCTAGGGTCTTGTACTATTGATAAATGTTGATTAAGAACTAAGTGCTACATGATAACGTAATTTCGTGGGAGCTATCTCTAGGGCATTGTACTATTGATATATGTTAGTCAAGGACTAAATGCTACACAATAACGTAATTTCGTGAGAGCCACCTCTAGGGCCTAGTACTTGATATATGTTGGTCAAGGACTAACTACTACACTATAATGTAATTTCGTGAAAGCCACCTCTAGAGCTTTGTATTACTCAAGGACTAAGTGTTACACAATGACGTGGTCTCGTGAGAGTCACCTCTAGGGCTTTGAGATGTGATGGGTTATGAGATTGATCAAATGGGCGTGTGTTTTGATATGAGATGGATCCATAAATAGACCACCGATGTGCGATTTTGATGAGATTGATTAATGGACTTAATCATTGATGATTATGGATGATTTTATAGAGTATTAAGCTTGTGGTAATGAAACAACTCGTATGATTTAATATATACCACTCACTGAGGTATAGTCGTTCACCCTTCTCTTTCCGAACATTTCCAGGTTCATTGGTCAGCAGCTAGTAAAATAAGAGTGCTATCAAGGGAACCTTTGGAAATGAATTTTGGGTATAGTTTGAGGTTGCATCCTTCGAAAGGAAGGATGGCCGTGTCAACCCATCTTTGTAGGATTTGGGGTGTGACAGTGCCTGCTTGGTGGTGCCAGACAGCATCATTAATCTGTGGAGACTGTAGTCTGTAACGAGGGCATTAAGGTCCTGAGCTTCTAACAAGATGTTAGTTGACCTGAGGTTGCTATGCGGTAGTCCCTTCTCGTTATGCAGGAAGTTCAAGCAACACACCACATATACCGTGATCCGAAGCCTTGTGTCGAGAGACGAGGGCGATAGTTTCCTTGGATCCGTCTTTGTTGCGAAGACCTTCAAACGTGTGCCATGGACTTGTAGGTGCTCTTAATCAATGCTAAGGCACATTCAATTGTTTCCATTGTTATCTTCAGCATTATCTCGATCCATGCCAATAGGATTTTCCAGAGTGAAATGACGATGAACAACTTCAATTCCCAAATAAATAAGGATTATGTAGCACCAATGAGATACAAGATACAACACGATACGTCAACATGTCATTTATCATAAAATAGAGAATTTCGACACATTTCGAGACGTTATATATTAAATACATTTTTATATATTAATGCATAAATAAATAAATAATAAAAAAGAGCCCATAATTAATTTACACTAAAAACATTAATCCAACATTAATTTGACAAATTTAACTACATTCCATTACAATATAATCCATAAAATTTGAAAAATAAAAATAAATAAGCAATGCACATTCCACTAAATATAGGGATATGTGCATTACAAGTCCTGTGGTATTTTTAAATTTATTTATTTATCCTACGCGGTATCTTTCATTACTTTTTTCTTTAAATATTATTTAAAGAATAGTAAAAAACTTTTAAAAAAGCTAAATTAATTCTAAAAAATGGAAAAAAAAATAAAAATAAAAGCAAGGTTGCGGTAGTGGCTAGGCACACCGCTATCGCTACCGTTGCCGCCGCCATCGTCAAAGGGAGTTGGTGAGGTTGACAGCCCTAAGCAGTGGAGGGAGGCGGCCCTCACCGACCCAAGCAAGGCCACTTGGGTGAGGCTCGCCCAAATCTAAGTGATGCCTTGGCTGGGGCCGATAACGCTTACTTAGATTTGGGCGACACTAGCCCTCGCCTATGGCCGGTGAGACTCCCTAGACCTAGGCGAGGGCCGGCGACCCTCGCTAGGCCCGAGTGAGGTTGCGGCGTCACCTAGATCTGGGCAAGCCTCGCTCAGGCCTCAGCTGAGGCATTGCCCAAATTTGAGCGAGCCTTACTGGCCCTTACCTAGCTAACAATGGCCTTGCCTAGGCCGGCTAGGGTCCCCCCTCCGCCACCTAGGACCTCGCCTCGCCGGCCTCCCTCCAATGGTGGCAGCGATGCCTAGCCAAGATCCCTACCCCTTTTTTTCTTTTTCTTTTTTCATATATTTACATTTTGACCCTTTCAAGTATTGAAAATTTTTAAAATTGATCCCATGCGTGTCAAAATCATGTGTCAAAATTCTGAACTCGTGTGTCAGAGCATATTGGGGAGAGTTGATCACATGTCGGATTTTTCGACACTCGTTGACCGCGTGTCGGAACGTGTTGGACACGATACAAAGGTTCTCGGAGAGTATCGGTACTTCTTAGGATAAGGGTATATTTTATATTGCCCGAGCATAGGAAAAATTAATGGATAAGCACCAACCCTCTGTATAACCAACTAAGTCATCCTGTTCATCAAATCCACTATAACTACGTTCTGGACCAAAAACCAAGCCAGTTGAAAATTGTCATTCTGCACTAGCTTTGCTTCATATGTCGAGATGGTTAAGGTGCTCTTCTGTGGATGACATCTCTGACTCCTGATGACCATCTTCTACATTTTCTAGAGATGCACTTCATTTGCAATTCCTTCACTCGCAGAAGATGGTGCACATAGTAAGACAGCACTAAGACCTCCAAGATGATCTGACTAATCTCTCACATAGACCATAAGTTTAATAAGGGTAGAGCATCACGCAAAGAGAATTACAGTTTATTCAATATAAAAAAAACAATTTGAATTTGGATTATCTACTTCTGCTTTTCTAAGCAACAGTTCATTGCCAGTTTAAGCTTTAAGAATCACAAGCTAAAATACTTAAGACATGGGAACATGTGTATCAATGGCAAGACCATGGCAATGTTTGGATCACATATTAACGGTCTAATATCAAGTCAAGCATAAAGATGGGCAAGGTTACCTTCAAGATAAAGGTCCACGCTTGCTGCATAGATATAATTAGATATGATTAGATATGATAAGCTTTTCATGCTCCTTTGGCCCCCCCATAGTAACCCTGTATAGGAAATAGATTTGGAAGTTTGATGCTCCCAAGTTTCTTGACTTCCCTAGTGAAGTCTTTCCTTCCTTTTGCTATTCCTTTCCTCAATCATTTGACAACCAAAACATGGCCAGGATGAAGTGTAGCTTTACATGATGTTTCATGACAACTCCCTCCCGTGACTTCTGCTGGAGCACACGAAAGTTCTCCTGCTGTGAAGATAAAGGACCTATCAAATAGATGCAAGTGACCATCCAACTAGTCAGAGAACCAACCTTGAGCACATTGGGTTCATTAGAAGGCAATGGATTTGAAGAAGACAACAGAGATATATGAGAAGAAACCAGTTCATCTATTCTTTCAATATAGCTAAGCTCCACATTAACTTTTGCAACTGATGAATTTGATTCTGATTGAGGAAAAAAGCCCATCTGAGCATATGGCAGCTGATCTGGATTTGAAGTAACAGAGGACGATGGGGCTCCAATATCTTCTGGAAAAATGATTCCAGATTAGATGCAGAATCGCCTAGAGAATGACCAGTTTTCCATATATTTTCTTTCAAATCTTCACCTTCCATTTTTTTTCTGCTGCAAGAGATAAGGAAGCTTAGAAGAGCTATCGTATAAGCACCTCCAACCATCTGCAATAAGGGCAATCTTAGCAGCAGTTCTCATACGTGTCCCGAGTTCACTCAATCCTATCTGGCGGCCCCTCCGGAGATTTTGGTGCATAAGGAGAAACCAGCAAAGAGTTTCCTGGATGCAATGGTGAATCAGGAAATCTTCTTGAGTTTTCAGGCACATTGCCTGAGAAATTATTGTAAGACACATTAAATCCTCGAAGTTCATAAAGCAGATTGTTGGGAAGGCCACCTTCAAAGTAGTTGGGTGGAAGGTCCAGATATACTAGGTTGCGGAATCTGTTGATTTCCCAAGGAAGAGAGCCACTTAATGAGTTAGTTGACAGATCAATAATTCAAAGGCTGAAGTTCTGATCGGAAACTACAGAAGAATGATCTAAATTTTCCTCAAGAGGAATTGAACCATAAGTTAAGATCATTGAATTTGGTTGAGCTAAACAAACTAGGAAAAAGGGTTCCACTGAGTTGGTTGAAGCTAAGACCTATTACTTTCAATTCTGGATATGTGCCTAAGACTTGGGGAAGAGGGCCCCCTACTAAATTGTCCGAGATCTGGAATGAAGATTTTGTGTCAGTACATTATCGCATGGCAAGAGCAATGGCAATAATTATAGGAACCATATAAGTGCTTTTAGAAAAATGATCATTTCAGAATAACATGCCAAATGCAAACTCCATGGAAACATGCAGAGTGAGTCTCAATCAAAGTTCCTTTTCCCAAAATTATCATGAAAGGGGTTGGTTATGGTACAAAACATGGCTACAGGCTGTGAAAGCGTTAGAAATTTAGGACAGTTTCTCCAATTTCTTCAAGTTTTAAAGGAGATGCAGAGACTTGTAAAATTTGCCTATCATACAAAAACTTCTAGGGGTTCCTTTTTTTTTTTAGGGGTGAAATCCAGCAAAGGCTTTTGAATGTTTTCAGGAATTAAGCTTGTCATAACCAAAGAAACACGTCATTTTCATGTGGCAAGATATCTAGCTTCACTGTAGATCTAATCATCCCCTGCACAGAATGTTCTGAATGGACAGAACAAAATCAGGTTGTAGAATTTGGAGAAAAGCAAAAGAAACTCACATCAAACAGGAGGTGCATTAAATTGGTGGATCTGAGATACCTTCAAGCTGGTAATCACCAAGATCCAGCACAGACTAAATTATAGAACTCTCCTGTAACAGTGCTTGCAGCAAAGAACCCGACAACTGGTTGTTTCTGAGCCAGAGAATCTGAAGAGACTACAAAGTTGAAGGAGGGTACTTCATCCACCAACCTATTGTTACTAGCATCAAACACCTCCAAACTTTTGATATGTGTCGTTCCATCGTGCAAGAAAAGCTCCCCTACTAAAGAATTGGAGCTGACGTTCTAATAGTACATCAAGGAAACGAAACTAGAATTGCCAAGCACCAGGTCATGCAAACTGGAGAGTTGATTATAGCTCAGATCAGCGTACTCTACGCTACAGAGAGCAGCTTTGTGACATCTCCAGAAAATCCATTACCATGCAAATCTAAGTATTTCAATTGATCTAAGCCTGAGCTAACCTCTGAGACAATCCCAGTCGATTGGTTTTTAGATACTGACAAATTCTGAAGCATGATTAGGCCAGAAACAGCAACAAAGCTGAATTTCCCAATCAGGCCCACATTGCCAAGAAAAAAGCGGTTGTGACATGACCTTCACTAAACGTGCCATGGTGCCAATTCTGGGGACACCCATCAGAGGCCAAGGACTTGTCCCCTTCTTTAGCTCCAAAAGCGCTTCTAAGTCTGACTGCGCAAGAGCATTGACTACGAAGAGGCAAATGATCAAACGTATCATCTGCATTCCTCACTCCACAGCCCCAGCTCTCAAAACTTCAGCAGCTGACAAGCAAGATTGACAGAGAGAGAAAACGAAGACATTCTCAAAATGTAGCCCAGAAAAGGGAACTGAGTGAGCAACGGATCAAATTTGGAAACGCAGAAAGGCCTCACCAAATAAGATCACCCAAAAAAAAAACAGAGAGAAATTGCGAAAGATACAGACAAAAGCAAGAAAAAAATAACTGGAGTAAGACCGCGAGCTAGCCAAGCGAAAGACCCGGTGAGAACTAAAGCTAAAAGGTCCGCCAAAAAGCCACCATGAAAAGTTGACATAACCCGAAATCTTTGAAGCTCAAGAACGACTAGATCACGCAATAACAAAGCACCCTTTTCCCGAAAATTGCAAATCTAAAAGTACCGGCAGACAATCATCGAGTCCATAGAGAGAAATGCGCATAATCCCACTTCTCCAACAACAAGGAGTTGATGGAAAATTGTAGGCACCTTTATGAAGCGAACATGCAGAGGCAATGCAAGGCAGCGATGAGCGGGGAGCCAAAGATTGGATGATGATGAGAACCAGCTCGAGCTTTCGACAGTTGACGACAACGGAAATGGCAAGAGACACGGACACGCACGGTCGGTACAATGCAGTGCCAAGGAAGTGGAAGTTAAACACAAAGCAAAACGAAGACGTTTTCTCGCATCGTATTGATTCTATTTCACTTCTGTCTTACGTTTTCCCAATCTATATCAGTCTAGTACAGGTTTCTATTGTTAGTGTTTTTAGCCAGAGGTCATTCTGGAAGCACAATATATATGTATATCGAGATCATAGTCATTTTGATTGTAACCATGGAAACTGCTTAACGATTCAATTGACATATTTATGCCAATAAGACGATGTATTGATCGTGTGTTTCTCGTGTCAATTTTAAAGTATTTGATTGTTTAAAGACGTTCAATTGATAAAATCGTAATTACAATCCATTCACCTAAGTGATCGTGCTTGTTTGTGCTCACGTTAACGTTAAAAATTTGAGATAGGTTGACACAATTGATTGTTAAAGTATCGTCCCATATCATTTGACAATGGATCTTAAATGTTCTTTATATGTTATCTCCCTTCATCTATGAATTTAAACTCATAAGTTGAATTATCTAACATAATTTCAAAGTTAATGCAATCCATTTTTCTATTAGTAAAATTTTCTTTATATTCATGTTATCTCCTTGAAAAGGCTTTACGGTGTAGGAAAACTAAAATAATTTTCTTTGACTCCTTTTCCACACGTAAGCCCACACCGAATGGAGACCCATTCTCACATGAAATTTATTGAGCACTTAGAAAATAAGTCTATTATTTCTTGGCATCCTTTTATTGTTGCTTTACTTTGATTAAGAAAAAACTTAAAATGTATATCATTAATTTATTTATTTTTTGTCTGTCATTCTCTCTCTCTTTCTCTCTCTCTCAGAGTTCTTTTTTTGTCTATTTGTAAAGCGTGGATATAGAAAAGTAGAATTAAATCGAAAAAAAAAAAAAAAAAAAAAAGGCTGAGGAGTGTAGGATCGATTCAGGTTCTAGTTGAAACTTACTTGTTTGAATCAGTTTTCAAAATATCATAGATTTCAAGGTCGGGTTTCAGGATTTATTCAAGTTGTACTTATATTCTTAAAATTATGAAACATTAATAAAATTAAAATCTTAATCATGGAAGCTTAGACTAATAATTCAAAAATATATACTGATATGACATATTATAAGATGGCACGAAAATATAAAATAAGAAAACACAAATTTTTCTAGGTTCTAAGTTTCATCTTTTACCTATTAGAACTCGTTTGTCAATATTTAAAACATAGAATCTATATTGTGTACTCTAGAACTTGATATCGAATTAGAGATCTATTTCATCTCCTATCCTCAGATCTACTTTGAAACCATGGTCGTCTCTAAGAAAGGAACTCTAGAAAATGCCACCAGAAACTGTTCATCTTGCGTGGACCGTACCTCTGCGGTTCTATCGTTAGTAAATAATCCCTTAGAAAAATATCGTGAACAGTCCAGGCTGTTCGCTCCCTGCCTTGCTAGACCGGATGTACATGGACCCCTTGTCCATATTATATTCATCCGAGCTGGCACAGTAGCACCCCACTCCTCCTCTACTCTCCTTCAACCTCCGTCCTCCCCGCGCCCTCCACTGCCGCTGCTGATGGCTGACGCCGCCGCCATCTGCCCCACCAAAATCATCACTGAGGCCGACCCTTTTGGCGCTCTACTCAAGGACGCCCTTGTTGGAAGTTTGTTTGTAAAACAAACTAAAGTGCTTTTCTCTTTGTCCCACATAGAAAAAATAGGGAGGAAATGGGCTAGTTTATAAGCGTGAGGTTTCCTTTGTGTAATTAAATGAATTATTGGGTGTGGGCTAGACCTCACCGTATCCGCATGCGGGTGCGCTAATGCAAGTAAATTGATGGAAGATTAAGCTCCAAAAACCGCATAAAATGTAGCTAAGTTAATTTTGTGACTGCACCGTGGCCATTTCTGTGGAGATAGATGGTCAAGACGGAATACCAAAGTAATTGGGATTGGGGGGAATTTGAAATTAAAATGAAAGGAAAAGAGTCAGAGGATTTTGGAAGTATGAGGTCAAAGTGGCGTATGGGAAAGGAACTAAACTCGTGTGGACTCATATAATGACAAGGATGGGGTTGAAATTTGTGAACAAGTTTAGACATAATTAAATAATTTTTAAGAGAACTTGTTACTAATAGTCTAAACTTTACCACCCCATGTGGTGGCCGCGTTGGCTTGGGCTTTCATCCCCCTTACGAAGGAGACGGGTTCAAATTCCAGCGTGGTCGCTAGTGGTATTAAGCGTGACGCCGTGGTGATGGGTCCTACGCTAGCGTCACCGGGGTTTACGGCGCGGTCATCGAGGCCAGTTCTGCTTCCTCCTATCTCCAAAAAAAAAAAAAAAAAAATAGTCTAAACTTTGACTCAATGAATAATGTTATTTTTAGATTTTTAATTTGTTCAATATGATCTTTGTACTATTTCTATATATTCAATGTAGTTCTTAAACTTTTAATTTGTCCAATTAATCCCTCAATTTTCCATAATAAAGTCAAATCAGTCCTTGATATTATTCATGAACTGTCAAGTGGCTTCGAGCTTTGCGTGTGGCATCGACCAATCCATCGCCACCCTTCACCATTGCATCGTTCACTAGTCGCCCCAACACGTCCTTTGATCGCTTCAAGTTCATGATAGCGTTGGCGACCTGAGGCTTGTCTTTGCTAGCGTCCGGATGGCCATTAATGCAATGAAGTTAAGCAAGGAATACGGATGGGCGGTGGAACTAGTGAAGTCGGCGGCGAAGGAGACAAATCAAAGGGAGTTGAAGAGGGTGGGTTTGACGAGCTAGTGATGAAGCTTAAGAGGTAAGATCTGGATATCAAGCGAAATTGTGCCGAGCAAATGAGATTTTAAAATATTTTAAAATATTTTTAATCGTATCTTAGATTGTACCAAATATATGATGGGTGTTTTGAATATTTCTAGAGCGGACATCAAATTCAAAAGTTAACTTTATATATACATATTCAATTACTTCCATGGGATATGTTAAAGCAATTAAAATTGTCAGGACAGTTTAGCGATAGGCATGTGTTGTAGGGGTGAAACCGGGAATCAGACTAGTAGGTTCGATACCAGTTTGTGAAATCGGGCATTGGTGCCGGTTTCTTTCTTTTGTTTTTTTCCCCTATTCCCTTGTAATTCTAGGAACAGTCAAATATCCATCCAATACTCAAATTCCATCTCATAGACCATCAGCAGGTTGATTGCACCGTGAAACATGGAACAGAAGAAGTTTGGGCCATCATTTTTACCATAAAAGTCTATACAACTCAAAAGTGAATAGGAAATTACACATACCACCTCCTATCTGTGTTTAAGAAATGTTTCGTAATAATAAGAATTCTATAAATAAATAAATAAAAATACCGGTTTGGTCCATAGTTAGAATCGAGAATTAGACTAATTGTTGCCAATTTCAAATTTTTAAGAATTGGGAACCATCCAAAACTGGCTGATTCAATCCGGTCTAGTTTCGATGCTCACCCCTAATGCATTGCAGCCAAAAATTTATGGAAAAAATGAGAGCTGTGTTCTTAGTGATTCCCCGTGAGAACTGCTGTGATTGGGGTTTAGTTTGCAATATCGTCCTAAATATTGGTTTTACAACTTTTTCTATTCGTTTTCTTTTTGCACGATGGACAGAACATGAAATTTAGTTTTCCTCTTCCTAAATTCTTCCCCGATTCACTCTATATTCTTTTGTCTCTCCATTCCAAATCTTATCTGATTCTCTATCCTCTTTCCCTTCTTTGAATTATCCAATTCCGTTGTGCACCAATAATATTAAACGCCAAATGCCACATTTAGAACCACGGTTAAACTTCTTACACGTTCCCAACAAAAAGTTAATTCGGTTTTGTATTGCGTATTGGTATAAACTTTTGATGGTTATGATATAGAATTGCCGTAATATTGCAACCTGAAATTTATGCATTGATTTGGTTGATATATAAACATGTTTACACAAGAACTCACCATCTCAACAAACTTCACTTTCTTTTTATATATATATATATATATATATGAGAAAATATTAGGTACGTCTTATTTGCCAAAATGGCAAATAAGAAGGGTCTCGAGAACACGACACATGTCACATATGGGCCCAAATTGTGAGGCTAAAACTTCTCTCTTTTTGTCCTCTATCTCTTCTCTCTGCACTCTCTCTCTCCTCTCTCTTCTCTCTCCCTTGCACACTCTCTCACCCAACTCTCTCTCTTTGCCGTAGTTGAAGCTGTATGTACACGAGAAAATATTAGGTATGTCTTATTTGTTAGCATGGCAAATTAGAAGGGCCTTGAAAACCATTCTAAATAGCACTGTTTATTTGCCATAGCTCATTAAATATATGCATAATGAGCTGTAGATTCATCCACTCTTACCATAGTAACCATTCTAAATTGTTGCTAGCGCCACAATTATTGAAACCACTACCTCCACCTTCCTCACTCGAGCCATAATCTCTACCACCTTGAGCTCACCGCCCTATTTCCAAGAAACCTAGACCAGCGATCAAGACGTCTGCTGCACCATGTTACTATCACCACCATTATCATAAGACCCATCAAAACATCGTGACCGCCGTCACTGCCGTCGACATTAGTATCACTGCTATTGTCCATTTCCACCAGTTCCGTCATCTTTCTTTTTCTTTCCGATGTTTGTTAGGTCGATGTAGCGTATACTTATCACCACTTCAGAACAGCGATGGCCCTAAAGGGATAAACAGTGCTATTAGCGACGGGCATTGACCGGAAGCTGATGAGAGTTTGCGCAAGACTAGATATTGAAGCTGAGTCATTAAAGTTTTACACTTGGTCAAAAAGTACATTGTCTAGGGCATAATTCACCGTTCCCCATCATTCATATTGAAAAGCAACGTTGTATAGCCGTCCAATTGCCTCCTCAGCTAAATGCCCAAAAAAAATAATCAAAGAAGTTCCACAATTCACAAACTGAAACCTGATCTTCCCCTTTTCTCTGCCTTCATTTTCTCCCACTTTTTGCTTTCGGGTTTATTTCTTCAGCTCCTTTCTTTGGGAGGGAAATCGAGAATCAAGAAAACCCATCATTCCAATGTTCATGAAGTCAAATCCGCAACAATTTTCGCGCGCAGAGAGAGAGAGAGAGAGAGAGAGAGAGAGGCGAGGGGGTGGTGGGTGGGGGCGTGGGGGCGTGTGGGGTTGTTGAGGAGAAACGAATGATGAGAGTAAAATTAATTAGGGGGGGAGCTCATGCCAGACAGGAAAAGAGAAGAAAAAGGTCGAAGGAAGACAAAGGTCGCTGTCTTTTTGTCGACCTTTAGAGGAATTCTTGTCGATGAGTGACTATCATTCCTATGTGCTTCATTTCTTTCCTCTCTCTTCCCCAAAAAAAAAGTGGCAATTGCAGCAAAATATTCTCTTCATGTGCTTTGATGGTCATTCATGGGCTCCGTCTACTACTAATAGCAATGACTTGCAAAACAGATCATCCCCAAAAGAGACGACGACGATGATGATGGAAGATCGTCTTTCTTCTTGTGGAAAAGCTTCCCATGTCCGTTCTTCTCTGGATCTTAATACCTCAAGAGTAAGTTGTCCATGTTAATATGGATGTTGGCTAGTTATTGTCACGGTGGTTATTATCCACGAACATAGAGCCAAATGCCTATAAGCTACAAAAGTAACCACTCAAACTCCTATTGATGCAGTCCAAAAAAAAAAAAAAAAAAAAACTCCTATTGATGAGTTAGGAAATACCGACACTCTCCAAAAGCTTTTGTATCATGTTCAACACTCCGACAAGTGTTCAACATTCTTCAACACCCGGTCAACACATGTCAAAAAATTTAACATTTAGTCAACTTTCCCGACACTCTCAAAGACACTCGACTCGGAATTCCAACATGCAAGTTTCCAACACATGATTCCAACAAGTAATGTCAATTTTAAAAATGTTCAAAAAATGATGGGTCAATATATATATGTGTGTGTGTGTGAAAAAATAAAAATAAAAATAATAAATAGAGAAAGAATAAAAATCCAATCTTCTTTTCTTTTCTGACTCTCACTTCCCATGATACACAATTTATCATCAATTCTCTTCTCTTCTGATACATCTGACATGCAAGTCCAAAAAAGGGAGAATTACCAAAAAAAAGTCATAAACCTATTGTAATTGTGCCAATTCAAATCATAAACTTTTGTTTTTAGCAAATTTAGTCCTAAACCTTTTATAATTGTGCCAATTTGGTCCATCCGGTTAAAATTGGCCGCCCGGTGAACGCCGATGTGGCAATTTTTAAATATTTTTATTTTATTTTTTCCAATTTTTAAATATTTTTTGAATTATTTATTTATTTATTTATTTATTTTCCCCACCTTCTCCTTCCTTTGGCCGGTCGGCGCCGCCGCAGGCGAGGGCCGGCGAGGCTCGGCCTCGCCCAACCATGGCGAGGTCGAGCCTCGCCGTCCTTGGGTGAGGAGCCTCGCGGCCACTAGTGAGGTCGACCCTTGCCTTGGCCGGGCGAGGCCTTGCCCCGCCAGATCCGGCGAGGCTCGGCCTCGCCTAGCCAAGGCGAGGCCCCCGGATCTAGCAAGGCCTCGCCCTCGCCGGTGGCCGGCGAGGTTGACCCGGCCGGCCCGCCTCGGGCCGACGGTGGCGAGCCTCGCCATTGGCCGAGGCCGACCTCGTCGGCCGGCCGGGAAGAGAAGATGGGGAAAAAAAAAGAAAAACAAAAGAATTCAAAAATTCAAAAAAATATTTAAAAATTCGAAAGAAAAATAAAATAAAAATAATATTTAAAAATGCCACGTCACCATTCGCCGGACGACTAGCGTCCATGTTAGCGCCGGTGGGTCAATTTTGGCCGGATGGACTGAATTGGCACAATTGTAAAAGGTTTAGGACTAAATTGGCCAAAAAAAAAAAAGTTTAGGACCGAATTGGCACACAATTGCAATAGGTTTACGACTTTTTGGTAATTTTCCCGTCAAAAAAAGAAATGCTTATTTTTTTTTCAAGTTTTATGGATTATTGGAATGGGATTGAATTTGTCAAATTGAAATCATTAATGAAATTAATAAGTGATGGATTAGTATTTTAAGTGAAAATTCATTTTAGGCTTTTTTTATTATTTATTTATTGTGAATTTGAATCAAATTAATTTAATTGAAATAATCATAAAAATGATAATTGATATTGTATATATAGAAATATAAATTTAATATATAACGTATCCCAATGTGTCGGATTCTTTTTTTTTTAAGAAATGACATGTCGCGTGTCGTATCGAATCGCGTGTTATGTGTTAGTGTCGGTGCTACTTAGTTGATGAGATTACTCGATTTTTATGAGGGTTAGTTTGGGTCACTATAGTCATTTTTCGTTAGGTAAAATCTTATTTTTCATCGTTCTAACTTATGGAGCTTTTTCAATCAAGTCCTTAATTTGTTAATTTATCTCTAAATTCTTGAACTTGCATAAATTTTCTAATCAAATTCCAACGTGCCATGTCTCAAGCAAGTTTTAACTGTAAACATATATGTATAAATCTATGTTCAAAATATAGAGATGATGTCTTGATCTAGTAAAGGATGACAAAACGTAATACACAGAAGAATCAAGATGAAAGTTGGACATATAATTTTCAACACTTGTTCTATCATGAGTAATCACATGAGATTGCGAGGTAGATGGAGCCTCCACAAGCCAAGGCAAGTGTGGAAGGAATGGGTTTTGTGTCTGAGAAAGAGTTACCTCTGAGCAGATCAACTTATGTCCAAGTCTCAATAGGCAGCACAATCGCTGGATTACCTTCTCGTTTCAACCTGGAGTGATCAAGCATATATCTCAGCACGTAAAATAATGTCTCGGTGATTTGTCGTGATTGGCGTGGTGTTCATACCTCACGACAAGCAAAGCAGATCTGATGCGGCTCTCCTCCTCAAGCACAAGCCCTTGCTCTTAAAACAAACGACGAACCAGATGTGCCTCGGATGCGCGCAACCTTTGATGAGGCAATTTACTTCTTTAATCCTGAGCTTTTCGATGATTTGTCGTGATTGGTGTGGCAATCTTTCCTCTGGACAAGCAGAGCAAATCCGATGTTTTTTTCCTCTTCAAGCCCAAGCCTTTGCACTTTAGCAAGCTTCACCTTTTTCTCTCGCCCCGAAGGAGGAATCCCATTTGCTCGGGATACACGTGCAAGGAAAAATCCCTTCTTGTCGATGAGTGGCTATCATTCCTACATGCTCCATTTCTCTCCTCTCTCTTCCCAAAAAAGTGGCAATTGCAGCAAATATTCTCTTCCCGCGCTTTAATGGTCATCCATGGGCTCTGTCTACCACAAATAGCATGACTTGCAAGACAAATTATCCCCAAAAAAGATGACGGTGACGATGACGATGGAAGATAGTCTTTCTTCTTGTGAAAAAGCTTCCGATGCCCATTCTTCTTTGGATCTTACTACCTCAAGAGAAAGTTGTCCATGTCAATATGGATGCTGGCTAGTTTTTGTCATGGTGGTTATTATCCACAAACAAAGGGCCAATGGCCAGTAAGCTATAAAAGCAATCACTCAAACTCCTCTCGATGAATCATTGGGATTTGCCTCAGTAGCCGTCCTTCCCACATGAAAAAATAATAGTGGGAGGTTTGAATCTCCACTTTTTTAAGGAAGTTGGGGTGGAGACGATTGAACTTCAGGTGTCGGTTTCAACTCTCACATCTTGTAAGAAGGTAAGGCAAAAATTTGAGTGTGAGAGTTAGAGAGAAAGTAGAATAAGACTGGAAATGGAGAAGCAAAACAATAGGAATTTTACTCTAATTTTTCTATAGGGTTAGTTTGGATCACTAGAGTCATTTTTCGTTAGGTAAATCTTACTTTTCGTCATTGGACTTATGCGATATTTTCAACTAAGTCCTTAAATTTTATATCTATTTGTAAATCCTTCAATCTGCATAAACTTTTGAATCGAGTCCCATCCAGCAAAAAGGCCGATTCTAGTTGATGTGGCTGTTGGACCGTGCTGAGTATGATGTGGAAAAGAATTTGCAATCATGGTCAAGCCACTCTAGAAGAAATTCGTACTTGAGGATGGTTGAAACTTGAAAGCCATGGAACGGGGCAGGGGGAACTTGATTGGAAAATCTATATAATCGTTCAAGAACTTGATAAGACATATTGGAAATATGAGGGCCTCGACCGGAAAGAGTGCATAAGTTCAGAGTTGAAAATTAGAATATACCTATTTTGTTAACATTTATTAGAGTATTGACATGAGAGAGTAGTTGACGGTAGTTAGAGCGAACTATTAACGTGTCAAGTGACATGTAGTGTCGGACCATGTTCGGAAAAGTGACCTAATTAAAAATTTAAAAAAGACAGCGACTAAATCGAAACATAGTTTTGCAGAAGTTAATGACCACGAAATTAATTTACCCGAACACAAATGTTCTATCGGGCTGGCTCTCGGTTTTGCACCGACCAAAGCCCATAAGTAGTCCCGAAGATATGTTGGGTTTGAGGCAATTCTTGTGATGGGCCAAATTCAAGGCCTTCGGTCAACTACCAATTTAAACCAACAAGCCCGAGTTCTTGGTAAGAGGGGGAGACACTGACCACAAAATTAGAAGGCTAGAGTTCGGTTCTACATGCTCGACGATGTTAACGTGAATATCCAAAGGGAGCAATAACATGTTCATCGCCAATTGCCGGCAATACAAAATGGAAGTTCTAGATTTCTTGACTTATGCTGTCACAAGACCAAAGATTGTTTCAGAACATGTACACAAATGAAAGTACTATAACCTAACTAATAGAGAATTATGCAAAGAACAGCTCACAATCTCACCATGTATAAACCAAAGGTTGGACTTCCTCTCTTAATGAAATTGCATCAACATTCATCCAAATCTCAAACGATGTAGAAACTCAATGAAAGTTTTTTTATGTTATCTTCTTGTCCGTGGTCATTAGAACAATGCGATAGATTTCTTATCCTCTCGAGGTCCATCACAACTTTCACGGTCGCTCATTTCCTCCTACTTAGGTTCAAGCATCTACTCGCCAAACTAGCTACAGCGATGACTTTTCTTCTCTAGCCTCTTTTGAAACTTAAGCATGAACGATGTCAAAGTTTTTGTTCACTGAATCGATAAAATATGCCACTAGACCTCTTCCGTCTTGTGCTCCCAGTGTAGAATCTGGATTTTGTCCTGGTAAGAGCTCAACAAGGACCACAACAAAACTGTACCCATTGCTTTTCTCGGTAAATCGACTTGGTTAGAAGTACTCGGGTCCAGGAAGCCGAAAGCTCCTTGAACTTGTGTAATCAAATGAGTTTGATGCACTGCGACTGATTTTGAAGTCCTGAAATCGGCTATAGTAAGTCGATACTTTTCCTCTTAAGAGGATGTTACCAGGATTGATGTCCTGATGATGTATGGTTAAGTAATCTGCTAAATGCAGACAGTAACGTACACCCGCAACTTCAGATGCTATTTGCATGGAACAATTTGCCTTTCTCGACATTGCCTTCGGGTGAAGAAAGTTGCTGCTGCAGCAAAAAATCGCCATTTCGCTTAGAAGTCCATGCAAAATGAATCTTGAAGAAATTTGTTGCTGAAGGTTAACATCACTGCAATTGTTGCTCAGAAGTCCAAGTACGGATAACACTTCAATTGTGGACACCCACTTGGAAGCTTCAACCTTTCAAACTCACTTCCAGATTTTCCTCTTTTTTTCCTCGCGCCATTCGATATTCTCGTTGCTGGTTGATGATTTCTTTTGAAATGCTTTTTTTTCTTCTTTTTTATTTTGTGGGTGTCTTCTCAGTGCGTGATGCTTAATCGTCAAATTGTGTTGGACGATGAAATGGGCGAGGAGAGCTGCAGAGAAGAAGGGAAAGTGGTGCAGACGATGAGGAGGAGAGGAAAAAGCTCGGGAGGATGACCTTGGCGTTAATTACGAAATGGGTCTTGCTTGTGTTGGTGCTGGAACCCATTTTGATCTGGGTTTGAAGCCGGTTCTGACTTCGATGTGCTTGATAGTTTGTTTGACCGAATAGACGAGCGTTTTGGTTTTGTTTTACCTGTTTGAAGAAAGAGCTAGTTTTATTTCCGGGCTTGACATATTCTATCCTAAATTTACTATGATCCTTCTTCACTAAATGTCTAAATTACTTTGAGAAGGACACACAGATTTTTGTTTACGAACGGGCGCCGTTTTTCCAAGAATGGCCAAGCCATTGCCACGTTGGACTTCTTTTTTTCTTTCTTAAGAAAATCCATGTAAAAATAAAAATTTTATTGAAAATGTTACGTAGAATTTTTCGTTGAAATTTGTCACTAGAGGCTATTAAGTAATTGTTCTTTCTTTGATTTGGCACTTAAGTGATTCAGTGAAAAATTTGTCTCATGTAAATAGATGGAATGCTATTAGTATGACTATCAACATGACCATGCAGATGTGAGTTTGCTTTTAATTACTCTGTTAAGATTTTAATGTGTTATTTCTTTTGCTTTTAGCTTGTTGCGCCCTGAATTGCCTTGCGGTATAGCCAGGTAGTAAATGTGAAAACTAATTTGAATGACTGGAGCTATCATTTCACTTTATAGAAAAAAAAAAAAAGTGCACATGCTTATGAATGTGCCAAAAATTGAGAAATGAGTGCAATGTAAATTTATCAGATAGTACCCACGATAAACTATTAATTTAAGTGATTGAAAAGGTGAGAAAAAGAATTGGATGTCAATAAGCTATGAATTTATTAAGTTGTTAGATTTGCAACAACGAACATCTTATTAAAATTTAATTTTTACAATATTCCATTTTCATTAAACATAGGCATAATTAAATCCTTAAACGTGGGATCTTTTTTAATAGTAATATAGACATAGATTAAGACACTCTCGATGGATAAATTATCTCTTAATGAATTTATTGGCCCCTCAGTTCCATTCCCCCATCCAGCACGTGCAATGAAGCTTAATATATCCCTGAGAGCTACCGTGAAAGATTAATGACATGTCGATTTCTTCAATGCGGGTTTGTACAGGATTTTAACCCCATAACTGGTACTAATAAAGGTGAAAAGTGGCAAAATTATTGAGCCAGTATGTAATACAAAAATTGGGGGCTGCCTGGTCAAGACAATGAGAGCATCCATTTAATACTTCAACATTGTGTTTTTGTAAAGACTACAGGGAGATAATATATATTCAGGAACTTGTGTCTCTCGATGATGTGTGACTGGAGAAGTCTTTAATTACTTTCTGTTGTTATAATCAATTGGTTCGTCATAGGCAGGGCAAGCAGAATTATAGTTTTGACGAGTGAATACACTTGGATGACTCAACTCTATCTTGAGTTTCATGCTCTTCAGTGAAATTTTTCAAGTTTATGCGCTTTCATATGAGAGACGGCTTATAAAATAAAAGGAAGTAAAAGAGAGAAAGTCTTGGCTATTATACGAGTTAATCATAACATATGGACATAACATCACGAATCCAGCTACTGACCTTGTCGAAGGACATGTTTAAATATTACAAGAGATGAAGTCACTCTATTGGAATGATAATCTCAAGTAAATATGTATAAATGTGGTATAAAGTCCTATTGTATTTAGGGGTGAGCATGGTCCGGGTTGGGCTAGTCCACCCCTAACCCTAGGACCAACCTGTATAGTACTGGTCTTCAATTTTTGGGATTGAGGACCGACCCTATTGAGCTTGGGACCGAAGACCGGGCCAACCCAATGGGTTTGGTCCGGTTCCAAGGTCAACCTGGGACCAACTAATAATTTTCTTTTTCATTTTTTATACTCCTTAGAAAAGTGATTGAGGACCAGACTGTTCCAATAGGTTCGGTCCGATTTCAAAGTCAACCTAGGACTAACCAATAATTTTTTATTTCATTTTTTGTACTCCTTGAAAGGGCAACCGAGGACCGTACCGACTCAATGGGTTCGATGATGAGCAAGATCTGCTAAGAAAGGCAAGTAGTGAGGGTCAAGTGAGGTGAGCGTCAAACAGAATGAGCATCGAATGTCGACCGAGGAGCAACAAGCCAATCAAGCATTGACGGTGAGCGGTACGAGTGACCCAAAGCGAGCAAGGCAAGTGTTGAGTGGTAAACAAAGAATTTTTTTTTTTTTTTTTTCGATTTTAGCAAATTGAAGATTAAAAGGACAAATAAAACAGAAGAGAACAAATACTAGATAAGTATGCCGGTGCATTTTTGAACGCCGTGAGAACTCCTCACAAAAACATTTTCGTCCTTCATAAATTATGATTATTGACGTCATAAAAGACATTAAAAACCTAAGTTATTAAAGAATAATGTAAAATTACTTGAACTCCTCACTAAAGAGCTGTTTAATGTTGTTGACGCCGTTTATTTTAAGGTTTTTTTTATATAAAAAAATTATAAATAATATATTAGATATATTTATATAGTTAGGGTTGGTCAAAGTTGGACCAACCCGAAACTCTTAGGGCCGATGACCGACCCACACAGTGCTTGTCACGCCCCAATCCTCCGAGCGCATGCCCATCCCTCAATGGTTGAATAAATTGTAACGTCCCAGGACGCGTCACCGACCCTTTCATTTCAATGCGCATGCGAAAAGCGAATAAATAAACCTCCAGACAACACAAATATGAGATAGAAAAGCAGAACCAAATTTTTTTGAAAACCACAACACACTTTATATACACATTAGACTAAGTCATATACAATAGTAGTCTATATTCACAGGTCTAACAAAACAAAAGAGCTACTAGTCCTCTAAGCGTTTGAATCCTCAACCAAAGGCTCCGGGGTCTCTGGCTCCAGGGAACTTGGGTTTACCACTGAACCACTAGGAGGGTCAATCGTACCCTTGCCAAAAGCTATCTCCAACACCGACATAGGAATCTCAGACTCCTGTAAATGACCTTCTCTGGGTCCATCTCGCCCGTAACGATACCACGATCTGAATTGATTGGGTACCCTTCGGGATAGACCCGCATTAACCCAGACAGTGGATCTCACGAGTTCGTAGACCCAGTCTCCTTGGCTCCTAGGGAGAGGAATCTGAGAGATCTGTTCGGTAACCTTCTTTGGCTGGCTAAAATGCTCAGGAGAAACAGCTATCTAAGGACTTGTAAATGTTAACCCACGACAGGATGAGACAATGTCTCAGCAAGTCCACCCCCTAAACTCCGACTATAAAGGAAATACGCATAAAAACCATCTAGCCACACACAAGATAGAGGACTTACCTTTGCCTCAGTTCCTTCCTACAAGTCAGTACGATTCATATACTTAACCGGTCACTTCAATTTAAATCCACTCATTGATCAATCAATCCACTTGATTCCATACCATCACTACCATCTATAAAATTTGATCAATTCAAGCATTGCTCACCTAAGCGGAAAATAGATGGTATAGCTCACCAAAACTGATAGATATATAAAGATGCTCACCGAAGCTGCTATATATCTATAATTGCTCACTGAAGTTACTAGATATCTATAATTGCTCACCGAAGCTAATATAATAGATTATCGCCGAAGCTGATATAATAGATATCTATAGTTGCTCACTGAAGCTGCTAGAATATACTGCTCACCGAAGCTGATATATCAAAGCCCGCAGGCTGATATAGTATATTGTTCTCATCCACTGAAAATTTACCCTTTTCATAATACCCGGTAAAAATAATCATGTGTGGGTACACGGTCGGCCTTAGCTAAGACACTATATCTTTCTTTTAGAAAAACCCACTAATTATAATAGTCCATAAACACATTTTTGGCATTGTAAACCAACGCTTGGTATTTTCTAATTAAATACCAAAAAAACTCAATTTTAGGATAAATTCCCAAAATTACAATCACCACTCAATTTGCACAAAATAACATTGAATTAAATAAACCAAGTATACCATTGCAATCGCACGAAATTCCAAATCACCGTTATCTCGGTATAATTTTCGGAAAATAATAAATAATTAAATAAATACCAAAAATAATTAAATAAATACAAATAAATGCCACAATTGCAAACTTAGGCTGGAAAAGCCTAATTAAATACCGAAACGGGATTGGAAAAATTCTGAACCTAACTAGATAAATAATACGACATATCTACTTGCTAATTAAGCCAGTCTAACCACCTAACATGCATATACGAATAATTAAATCGCTAATCCGTTCTAACTAACCACTTAAACCATACTTAGCATAAACTAACCAATCCTTAAACATCATTAACTCCCTAAGTGGAGATTAGTGAGTAAACTCACCAGTTTTTAAATCCAATGAGTTCACGGTGACGGCAAGACAGAGACGGGCGATAAACTCCAAAGCGGCGGCACCCTACGAGGCTCAGAAGTGGTCCAAAGTGGGCCCCGAAGCTCATGATGGCTTGCTAGCTTCCGTTTCTGGATGGTGGGCCAAGGGACCAAGCTAGGCAACGGCTAAGCTGGATTGGCCAAGGCAGGTTGGCGGATGGCTGCAACAGCGCTTGGCGGAGGCGGACGGCGAGGTACGATGGCTCAAGTGGCTGGGACGACTTGTGACAGTGGCTGGACAGGCTCGGGGGATAGGCTAGATGTGGAACAACGCACGGACAGGCGCGGGACAGGCGCTGCTTGCACAGGGCTCGCGAACGACGCGATGGCGAGCAGTGGCGATCTGGGTGGCTCGGCGATAGTAGGGAGCTTGGGGCTCGGTTTCTCTGCAACTTTCAAAGCTCCAAGGTGCTAGAAATGGAGAAAGCAACCAGTTGGAAAAGAAGAAAGGGACAGCCAAGCTTTGAGGGTCCCTCCAAGCTCCTCTTCTATCCCCTTGTCCCCTTGGAGAGGTCCCACCTTGGTTGGCTGGCTTCCTCAGCCATTTGCAGACCACAAGGCTTCCCTTAGAAGCCAAGGAAGTGGTCCAAATGTTGAGGACCAAGGAGGCTACAAATTTTGAAGCCTCTTACCCCAAATCGAACCAATTCCCCTTCAATTAAAGCCAATTTCGGTCCTATAAATTCCACCAAAGTGTCCACGATCAAATTGACATTTTTCCTCGCTAATAGAACTAACTTGCATCCCAAAAATGCGATAAAAAGCGGTCCCCTGAATTTTCTGGACAAAAACAACCCTATTTTGAAATTCCGCCAAAAATCTCGGTTTGCAGAAAAATCTTTGGAGGATGAGTCGACGGTCTTAAAATAAATCATGACATGACAGAACTTTCAATTCTGAAATCGAGTTCAAATTCGCGATTAATTACAATTTGGCATGATATTAACATAACCTAGCCGACTGGGTAGCTTTTAGGAATTTTTGGTGCAAATAACCCGTGATCGATTATTTTCGAGCCACATTATACATCTTCGACACATTGGCGACTCTCGGTCGTCGTGAAAATCTCAAGGTTTCAAATGCGGATACAGGGTACCAAAACGACAGAAAAATCAACCTAGTGCCGATTGACGAGAATTTTGCAATTCGGTGGAATCACCCACACTTTGATCACATATCTCAGTCGAATTGACCTATCTCCAATCTCTTATCGATTTTTAACTGTGCCGTAATGACCCTTGCAGACTAGCACGGTTGAGTAGTCGATTCCTAGTCGAATTCTCAAGTCTATTGCGTTAAAATCCCTTAATGGCTTTCCTAGATAAACTAGTTATCTCATGAGTGATCAACTCAGCGAATAGCACTACAGGGGCGTCGATGAAAAGCCCAACTCATTCAATTGAAAATAGAATTGGAATTTTAGGATGTCACAGTGCTGATCCAGGAATTCTAGGACCAAGAACCGACCCAGTATCTCTGGGAACCGGACTAGGACCGGCAAGGTTGGGCCAGTCTAGGGTCGGTCCAGGGTCAACCCTGGACCGATGCTCACCCCTAATTGTATCCTAGAGTGTTCTGCCCCTCCAAGTGTCTTTGTCTTAAATCCCATACTCGAGTATTTCTTGGTTGGGTTGAATCTAAATCCAAACTAAGAGATTGCGCATGTAATATGTTGGTGATTAATGTCTTACTCTCAATTTAATGTCATCCAGTCAAAAACAAGTGAAACAAAAGCGAGGTGAAATGAGTGGAGTAGGCGTCCAAGGACAAAAGCAAGTGATTTAAGTGAAGTTCCATAATATTTGCAAACAAATTTGAGAAATAGGCCGATGACAACCTCGTGGTTCAGAGCTCCTGCTGCGTCTACATGCAAAAAGCATCAACTTGATCATGCTAAAGAGAAGCCGTCTCAAAGTGATGGATGAGAGAATTTACGGAAATAAATGTCACATGAGCTCACGTAGGTTTTGTGGTTATGAAGAGCGCAATCATTTTAGCTACAGTTGAGGGGAGGAACGAGTTTATTTCTACATTACAAATCACCAAGAAAATGGCAGTCCGTGGCTGCGTGTGCTGGTGGCATTACATTACAAATCCACGAAATGTCCAAACGATAATTAAGCACATTTTCCACGGGATAAGTTGTCAATTTAATTCAGAATGGGAAGAAAATATATAAAAAGAAAAGCTTGAAGCAGTCCTTGAGATTTCGCCACTGTGCAAGATGATGATCAAGAAAAGCTGGAGAGATTGAATGCAACTTCTTCTGTAAGGGGCAAGCCAATTTCTCATCTTATCGTTTTCAGCAACCGCAAAACATCATCAGAATTCAGCAGTCTGAGAGAATTAGGGATAACACATAAAGGACTTGGTTCATGATACAGAGTGGCACATAGTTGCTGTTAGATAGCTTTTGAAGAATATCGAGATAAATGATTTGATGAAGTGTTTCATCCGTTATATCGTATAAAGTGAAAGTAAAAAATGATGAGAAGGCTGCAGTTGTAGTATCTACAAAGAAATTTCCTCTTCCCCCTCTTCTATGGAGACTTGATCACAGATTAGAGAGTTGCGACTAACCCTTGAGCTCTGTAATTGTCGGAATAATAAAGTTACTGAAGTTCTAAAGTGGAGTGAAGCTGGCATTTGGTGGATGAACATGTTAGGAATGAAAAAAATCTAGAAGGAACAAAAAGATTCAAGTATTTGAAGGACTTGCGGAGGATAATTTCTGAATTGTGGCTTCATGGTCACCCTTCTGACGCCCTTCATCATCCATGATAACATCAAGATTAATTTCTGAACTGTGGCATCATTTGGGAGACTTGGGATTGGATTAGACTAAGGAGAACTCTTTAGCTTTGGAATAATTTCTACAATAACATTTGTCATTAGAAAAAGAATTTACCTGACTTATTGATCTCGGTTTTGATCATTCCATGTTAATGAGGTTTGGATGGTGGTGTTAAGGTCACCCTCCCAATGCCCTTCATCATCCTTGTCAGGGAAGAATACTTCATGTAATTTTGGAGTTCCCACGGCACCCTTGCAAAATATATTCATCTTTAGGCACTGCTTCACAATAACCTTCTCCAATGATGGGAATATGAAGGTGAAATTCACGGGGGAGAAGCTCTCAAGGCTTGGTAAACCATCAAGTGTTAATACTTCCAGCTTGGGGAAAGAGATCTCCTCTACTCCATTTCCATCATTTGTCACCACATCTTCCATTGCACCACACTTTGTTAGTATTAGCTTAGTAAGGTGCACTAGACTTGTTACTGCTGAGCAAGTCCCCATATGAACCAAACCATTGCAATCCCGTAATTCTAATTTCGTCAAGCTCTGGAATGAAATTGGAGAGGGAAGTATGATTGGTAAACTATCGCACCCAAAAATGGAAAGATCTTCAATCTGTTTAAGGATTTCAACCATCAAGGAGCCATCTTTCCAAAGTCGCCTTAGGTCATACAACCCAATAAGTAAAAGTTGCTTCAAATTTTCAAGTGTCTTGAGAGGTTTTCCCATGTCAATTAATCTTCCACAGGGAGTGGCTCCGCCATGTGCAAACGCATCTTCTGGAAATATCTCCTCAAAGGAGCTGCAGTCCACAACAAGCTTTTCTAGATTGGTGAATCCATGGAGAAGGAAGTTGGAGGGAAAAGCGACATTTTTGTCATGGTAGCATGCCAATTCCAATTCTTTGAGATTGCCAAAGCTGTCATGCCACGTCATCACAACATCCTCCCTCACTAAAGTCAATTTCTCCAAACGTGGAATGACCTGTGGAGAGAATCGGTTTAATTAGGCCACCAAAAGTCCATATCATAGCTATTAACACAGCCGGGACCCAATAAATAAAATGTCCTTCCATTTAGGTAAAACAGAAAACAGAACCGTTATGCTTTTGGCTGTTTTATCTTAAACCCAAAAAAGCCTTTTAGGAGCCAGACGAGCAAGCACAGATGACGATTCTAAAACGGATGTGTGAAAGGAATATTCGTTGTAAGTGGTATGCCCAATTCAATCAAAGTATGTTCCGTGATTTGGATAAAGAAAGTTATTAGTCAGCAAAAAAAAAAAAATGGTACTTCAGCTATTTCAATTGCCAACTAATTAAATCCAAAAGGCAAAAAGAAATACATATGAATTCCAGGAAGTTCGTAGAACAAACTTGAAAAAACACTGATTTGTTTTACTAAATCGTGCTACTTATATAGTAAGTGGATGTGTTTCACTTGTAAGATGTCGTATTAAGATGTTGCACTCTGTTTTTTAAGCTGCAGTTCTCATATCAATTTTACTACAGATCCCTAGTAGCACAATGAGTTCACCTTTCTATGACCGTGAGACGAACGCATTCAAACGAAATTGATGATTGGCAAAAACGAAAGAAAAGCGTTGATTATCAAAACAGTAAGTGTAGGTAGATTATAAAGAGTTGGTAAGTGATTGAAATTAATTGATATCTTAATGTCATGAATGCCGGTACATCAGTCAGATTAAGGTTGGTGATTTCAAATGAAAGTAAGAAACTTTCAATGCGTAGTACGCCCACAAAAGTGCCGGTACATTATTAAAATAGTTTGTAATTTTTGAAGTAAAAACAAATGTCAATTCTTGCTAATACCTGTTGATAAATTCCTAACACGTGATTGGGTAGCCAAGTTATCTGCAGTATTGGATAGCTACCGACCATGTTCACTATGTACCATCATGAAACTTTATTCGGTACTTATAATTAGGAAACGCTAGCAATCTGCCAAATAAATATAAAACTAAAATATAAATTTTGGCGGCCAAGTTTGGTCAACTTAAATTAGATAGGTAAATCTCAGCCATTAGACATGCCACTAACATAATGGACTAGATAGGACGAGAGCAGCTTATTAGAAGCATGACTGTCCATGCAATTAATCCAATTAAAAGTTTTTTTTTTAAGTAACAACTAGGATCACTACAATAAATTCGAAAGAATATGAGCCAGAAATTATTAATTCAATCAATCTTCAAATATTTAAGCAAGTCACAAGTGTGGTCAGTTGAGTATTAACGGGGAAGGAATGTTCGACACTTTCAATTTCCCAAAGCAAATAACAAGCATCGAAAGACATGCACATAAACCAATAAAGACAAAGGTAAAGAGCCATAATTAAGGATCATACCTTTTCAAAAGAAAAGAGTGCAGGTTGATTATCGCTGGTAGTACTATCTTGGCAGCTTTGGATCTTACCAGCGAATGAGAATGACCTTATTTTGTCGCAATGTTTCACTTGCAATTTTTTCAAAAATGGCCATGTTGAAGTATGACTATTCCTATAGAAGTTCCTTAGTTCCTCCAAAGCTTGCAAACTTAGATGGGTCAATCGCGGAAAGAAGAAATCACCTTCACTTATCCCTACATCTCCTTTTTCCTCTGCTATAATTTCCTCCACCCCACAAAAAATTACTGAAAGTACTTCAAGCTGTGTCATACTTTTTGCCATTGAGACTGGAAATAAACTTTTGAGACTCGGACATATGTTAACCATCAAGCATTGCAAGTCTCTAAAGGTAAGGGTCCCGTGAGGATCTTGACTCCACACGTGCTTCATTTTCGGGAGCTTATTCAAATTTAGTGTTCTCAATTGAAAATTGCTTGTGGAATGAGCTTCGCTAGAATAGAATTCTTGGATTTCAAATACCACTTCTAAGGATCCACAATTGGTCACAATTAAGTTCTCTAGGTTTTGGAATCTCACGAGAATAATATCAGATGAAAATATAGATAAAATTTTATCACAATCCTCCACCATTAGTGTCTTGAGTTTGCTAAAGGCATTTGAAGCAAGCTCATCAGCCCATATTTTCTTCATATTATCCATGCGTGAGATCTTCATCGACTCCAGACCAGGAAACTCAATCTGTTATTTTTCATTTTAATTCATTAGAGTCAACTCTTCATCCCTCCCAAAAAAGAGAAAACTTTAATTTCAAGATTAAGGAAAATAACAGGATAGACATTAATGATAATATGGAAAGAAAAGAAGACTAGATGCACGTTATTTTCTTTTTGTCAGATGCCACCCCCTAAAATCCACTCTACTTATATCAAGCATTATATTTGATCAATACCACAACCCATAGCCTCGTCATCTAGACAAGGAAATTGATTTAGCCCATCATATATTCATTTAGCTCGTTACAACACACACATATGCAACGGCCAATATGCTCTTCCATTTCTTCGAACCATTTAACTTGTGAATTATAAGGTATTGATGATTAAAAAAAAATAGCACAAACCAATGCAGATCCACCTCAAAATTTTCTCCATCCAATTATAGGCTCAAGAAAACACAACATGTACAGAAGAAAAAAAAAATCCAACAATTAAATCGAAAGAATTCTCCAACCACTAGCTGATTTGTAATCTTAGTTAGTTTAGTTATTCGATACTATCAAAGACTCAGGATATTAATTTTGATTTATTTCTCTTAACAGTTGAACTCTCTTATTTAAGTTGCCTAAAAATATAGATCAAGAAAAAAAAAAGATAACTTGCTTTAGCTCTAATGATGATTGATTTGATTACTAAGTTTGCTTATTTGCTTTATCTTTTTCCCCGTCTGAATTAGCGTCTATCTCTTTCATCTCTCTATAGTTTCTCCCCCTTTCTTATTATCTGATTTTCCTCCGCTTTCTACAAATCCAAACCTACATTTCTACATGCTTTCGACCGACATTAGTTGGCACTGGATGTAGTTCTTCATCATCAATTGGTATTTGTGCTAGATCTCTTTAACATTAATTAGTATCATAACTTAATTTCAAGTACGTCCTATCATTGTGCAACGATTCTAGACCAAAGGCCAATCCTAGGGCACTCATTTTAATTGCTACACTTACATTTCTAATCTGATGTGCTCAAGAAGAGATATGGCATTCAAGCCTATTAAAACTTCAGCTGCCTCGCTTGCTGATTTTGAGCCACTCTATGTTTGGGATGATTTTCTCTTTCAATGTTTATTATAATCTGTTACATCAAAATTTAAAAAGAGTGGATTATCGAGACTATTGAATTGATTGGTATGACAAATACGATGACTATGTTTATCATGTCATTCAACAGTTCAAACCATCAAGACTATTACGACAATTGCTGTAATTATGATTATCATAAATTCTTAATAATCTTGAAGAGATTAAACTTGTTTTTAAGGATCTGAGAGAAGATTCTAACAATTTTAATAAGAATTTTAATAGATTCAATTAAAAAAAAAAAAGTGGTAAGGAAGACATGAAAAAGGTCCATAATCGATTCTTTAATGTGAAGTGAGGGGGGCAGAATTCAACTAATTGATCTGGATGAATTTATTGAAACACCTACTGAAATTTATTCTAAAATAGTTAGTAGAGCCTTAAACTTCCTAGATGCATAATAAAATCTATTGATTCTAAATCTTCACGAGGGTCTTACATTTGTAGTCAACAAAATAAAATGAATGTAAAGATAAGAAGAAATATTCCGATCCACAAAATTGGGTAATAATTGATTCGATATATTTTTGTGAGAATTCCTTACCTTTTGTGGATTCCGTGATTATTTCATGTGGAGATTTCTCAAATTTTGTAACAACAGTTATGTCACGTTCTCCGCGTGTAGGGAAGATTTCTTGTAGGATAGAAATTATTGTATTATTATCTGACTCACAGGAAAAGCCACCCGAGAAAGGACTGAGTTTTTTTGGGCCCGGAAAATTGATTTATGACATGATTCTCTAGCCATCACCATCATGCTGATTTGTTTCTTTATTTAGCTTACTTAGTCGTACTATTTAGAACCTAAGATACTTATCTTGATTTATTTCTCTTATTTTAAATATGCTTTCTTACTCGGGGGAAATTGATTTATGACATCATTCTCCGACCGTCATGATTCGTTTTTTTATTTAGCTTTCTTAGTCGCACTATTTAGAATTTAAGATACTTATCTTGATTGATTTCTCTTATTTTAAAATTCTTTCTTAATTTGAACTCTCGTTTTGAATCTTTTGATTTTCTTTTTATTTATTTTTGCTAAACGTCATGTTTTATTAACCTATAAAAATAGGCCAAGATACCAATACTCTTCGGTTTTGAGGATGAATTCATTGATTAATGAGTTTGCCTATTTGATGTTTCTTCTTCCTCACCTGACCTGGCATTCCGTGTCTTCCCTCCCTCCCTCCCTCTCCCTATTTCCCTCGTTTATTGCCATCTGATTTCGCTTCAATTTTTACGATTCTGGAACAACTCTGCCATGCACTTTCATTCTATATTATAAATTGCTAACTATGTTTCCTACGCTTAGCAAAAACTCTTCAAATATTTTGTGGTAGCGCCATTTAACACCAAAGCTCCTTTTTTAAGCATTTGATCAAGTTGACTAGGTTTGACCCCAAAAATAATAATATTAAGTTAACTACTTGCAGTTTTGGACATAATCAGTAGATAAGGGTGCCTTGGAAGTCCTAAACCTTATATAGAAAATGTAGTCAAGTTCTAAACCTTTCAATTAATCCGTTCAAGCTTTAAACCTTTTTGAAAAAGCACAATCAAGCTCTTTTAGTGCACAAAAACTTAGATTGTCTCTGTGGCAACCTTAAATTGCATTTGTTTGGAAGAACTTAATTATATTAATTGAAAGGTTTAAGACTCAATTGAATTTTTCAATAAAGGTTTAGAACTTCATTGCAACAATTAAAAAAATTATGACGCGATTGTATTTCATGGATAAGTTTCGTGACTTGTGGAATAATTTTCCCGTTATAATCTTCATAATTGATCTTAGGGATAATGACAGAAGTAGGGGTGAGCATGGTCCGGGTTGGGCCGGTCCACCCCCTAACCCTAGGACCAACCCGCACAGTGTCGGTCCTCAATTTTTGGGACTGAGGACCGACCCTATTGAGCTTGGGACCGAGGACTAGACCGACCCAATGGGTTCGGTCCGGTTCCAGGGTCAACCCGAGACCAAACGATAATTTTTATTTCATTTTTTGTATTCCTTAAAAAAGCGATTGAGGACGGGATTGACCCAATGGGTTCGGTCCGATTTCCAGGTCAACCTAGGACCAATCAATAATTTTTTATTTCATTTTTTGTACTCCTTGAAAGGGCAACCGAGGACCGTACCAACCCAAGGATTCGATGATGAGCGAGGTCAGCTAAGAAAGGCAAGCGGTGAGGGTCAAGTGGGGTGAGCATCGAACAGAATAAGCATCGAATGTCAAGTGGGAAGCAACAAGCCGAGTGAGCGGTGAGCGACATGAATGACCCAAAGCGAGCAAGACGAGTGTCAAGTGGCGGGCGGAGAAATTGTTTCTTTCAATTTTGGTAAATTGAAGACTAGAATGACAAATAAGACAGAAGAGAACGAATTTAGAGGAGGATGCCATAAGGAGTCAAGTTTATGCCTTTTTAGACACCGTGAAGACTCCTCACAAAAATCTTTTCCTCCTTCGTAAATTATGACTATTGACACCGTAAAAAACATTAAAAATCTAAGTTATTAAAGAATAATGTAAAATTACTTGAACTCCTCACTAATGAGCTATTTAATGTTGTTAATGCTATTTATTTTAAGGTTTTCCCTATATAATATATATATATATATATATATATATATATATATATATATATATATAATCGGGGTTGGTCCGAATTGGACCAACCTGGAACTCCGAGACCGAGACCAACCCGCACACCGCTCGGGTCCAAGAATTCTAGGACCAAGGACCGACCTGGTCACCCTGGGAACCGGACCAGGACCAACAGGGTTGGGCCGGTCCAAGGTCGGTCCAGGGTTGACCCTGGACCGATGCTCACCCCTAGACAGAAGGAGTGTTAAAACTTGTGCCAGGTTTGGCATGTGTAAGTCCTAAAACTTTTTTTTCTTATCATTTAGTCTTAAAACTTGTTCCGACGAGGCAGTTGAATCTTTCCATTGCCCACACTAGTTTCAACTAATATGTGGTATTTTTTATTGTCAATTTTCCTTGTTTATTGTAAACATGTGGTCTTGATAATTAAAAGAGAACATGTTAAAAAAAGAAGAAGAAGAAAGAAGAGAGAGGCCTTGAGGGCCTTTGTGCGGCGGGGCCAGCAACCCTTCCCTTGAACCTGGCGAGTTTGGCTGACCCTTGCCAAGCCACTAGCAGTTATGAAACTTGCATTCCTCAGCACCACATGAGTGTACGCTTGCCCTCACCCAAATCTGACATGGGTAATAACAGGCCATCGCTTTCTTATGGCAAGGGCCACAATCCTTGCTAGTGCCTTGCAAGGGTCGAATACCCTTGCCATGGTCCCTGGCGAGTGCCAATCGCCCTCAACGTGACCCTGACATGGGTTGTTGGCCCTCGTCAATAGGAAAAGGGAGCGGCACTATGTAGCCCCTTTCCCCTTTCACCTGCAATCTCTTGTAGGACCTTTTTTTTTCTAAGTTTTCATTTTCTTTAATTTTCTAGTGTCGGATTTTTTTTTCCTAATTTGTAGTCCTTTTTATCAATTTTTCTGATGTGGCAATAGTGAAAACAGAGCCCTTATGTGCTGGAGGAAGCACCATCACCACGTTAACAGCCACACAGGACTCAAAAAATGATAAAGAATGCACTATTTCCATCTATAAAAGACAGACGATTTAATAAGTCCAGAAATGCATAAAGCGTGGAAATTTACGAATTAAATGCACGTAAAAAAGGTTTTGGGACTTAAGTATCGAACCCACACAAGTTTTAAGACTCATGTCATTATCTCTTTATCTTGCACCTAATAAGATTTAAATCTGAGCCAACCTCTTTAGCATCATTTAGAATCTAGATAAGTTAAAAGATGTTAATTGGAGCTTAACTTCATGTTAATATTTGTACTTCAGTCACAATATTAATGAAACATTACACTAGTCTAAAATTTGAAAATAAAAGGAAAATATAACAAGTTTTGGAAACTTTTGAAGAAGTTTTGATAAATGCGTTAATATGTTTATATTAAGGGGTAATATCATGAAAAATCCCAAATTCATATACGTAACAAATTTACTCTAAATGATTACAAAAAACTCTAAATTTGTACATTTGTAATAAATTTACCCCAAAATAATTTATAACCGTAAAAAACTCCAAACTGTTATATTTGTGACAAATATATCTTCCATTAAATTAAATTAATATCATAAAAAAATCAAAAATTAGTACAATTATGACAAACGAGAATAAAATCTCTAACTGGTACACCCAGTGAACCGTCACATGTCATGTAACTCGGTAATTGAACAGTAAAATTTATAAAAACTAACAAATGGTAAATTTGTCACAAATATATCAATTTGAGTAAATTTGTTAAAGGTGAACTAGTTTGGAGTTTTTGATGGACAAAAATGAATTTGGACTAAATTTATCGAAGTGTACTAGTTTTGGTTTTTTCGTGGTATTAACCTCTGTATTGAAGAAGTGGCTTTAAGATAAAAGTCGAGATTTGTAAAAGAAATGATGAGTTAACAAAAGTCACCCCATAGATTCTCAAATTGTTTAGCTCAAACCATTAGGGACAAGAAATTAGATATGCCATTAAAGAAGGATGAGTGCAAACCTTTTCGACTAGTAAAAGCGGTTCCTGCGTTGGAATGTTGCCCTCTAGTTTTCTACAATTGGCATGTCCTAGAATCACCTCCACAGCTTTGCAATCTTCAATAGTAAACACTTTCAAGGAGGGCCACTCTGAAATATGCTTTCCATGGCAAAAACTTCTGAGTTTTGGCATATTGTGAAGACATAGAGCGACAAGTTGAGGAATTACAATTCTATCGGCTACTTCTTCGGGTTTCTCTTTTTCTCGAGCAACAATGTACTCCATCTCTCCACAACCAACTAGATGAAGATGTTGGAGTTGTTCCAGACTTTTTGCCATAGACATTGTAAAAAGGTTTCTTAGACTTGGGCACTCCTTAACTATTACAGAAGTCAGGTTGTGAAAGCAAATATTCAGCAAACCCTCATTCTTCCATATGTCTGTCAAATTTGGGAGATCACATAAAAATAGCTCCCTCAATGGACTGCTTCTTGTAGCTTCTCTCTCCATGACACCAAGCCCCTCGAGTGCATAAATGCCTTCTATCGAATTGCATGACACCACTGTCAAGGACTCCATATAGTGAAGCAGCCTCTTCCACATTAATGAAGGAAAAACTTTCAATAGGTTGTGACATTGCTTCACCTCAAGGACCTTTAAGCAGCAAAGGGACTCATCAGGCATCTCATTCTCCCAAAATTCTCTCGATTGAATTCCTATTAGACGTAGCTCTTCTAATCTGGGAAATATGACCTACAAAAGCATCACTTGGCTAAAGTCACAATATGTGTCATAGAAGCAAAGTTGCTTATAAAACGAGAGCATCAAAAGGAAGAAACCAAATCACATGAGCAATGATATTGCTATCATAAGGGAAAGAGGCAAACCTTCTCGTCAAATAAAGAATATGGACCTTCATCAAAATCGGGACCTCCCTCATTCATCATCTCCACACTCGGTGCCTGCGGCCTCAATATAAATGCCTTGAGTTTAGTGCACTCCAGAATTGAGAGATTTCTCAGGGAGGGAAACCCGTATGCACAATTTCCTGAGCTGAAACTAATCAAGCTCTTAAGGGAACAAAGCTTTAATGTATGTAAATGAGAGTACTTTACTGCCGTCAGCATTTGCTCTTCACCTTCTTCCATGGCAACTACTTCGTGCATGTCATTGCAATCAGAAATATCTAGCACCTCAAGTTTATCAAGAGTCCTGACTGTGTCATTTGTGAAGAGAGATCTCAAATTGTGGCAACAGAGCAAGCTAACGGTTGTCAGACTAGGAAGACCCAACGTTGTTTTGTTTCTGCTTGTCGCAAGCGCATCCAGTCTCGGCAAGTGCAACAACTTCACTTCTTTTAAGCCTAGGAGGACAAGACGTTTTTGTCTTTTCTTAGAATCAATTACGACATGTTCCATTAATGCTTCTAAAGAGGTACACTTGACAACCTCAATCTTTTTCAAGCCTCGGAACCTCTCTATTAAAGTCGATGGAAAAATATGAGACAGATTTTCACTATCTCCAACCATGATGGATGCTAGTCTGCCAAATGATTCTTCAGGGAGTTCATTGTGCCATATCCTCCTCAGCCCACACAATGACAAGAGCGTTAACTCCTCCAACCTTGGAAAAGAACCTGTATGAAAGGACCATATGTTAGTTTCACGACCATGAACTCCTAAAAGTCCTGATTTGGATGCTCTAATATGTTAATGTATTCTCAAGAATGAAGCTGATTACCCAAGATTATACCATTGTCACAGAAAGCGACAGATGCTTGTAGTTGCAAGAGGCTTTACGGGACATACTAACAGATAGAGTTTTTTAACGGCTTCATCGGCAATAAGACTACAGTTGCCAAGAATAGTTTCTATAATAAACATAAGATAGATAGACAATTCCAGAGATATCTACTCACATTTTGATTGAAGAAGACGGGTGTGGACAAGCTAGAGTCGTCATGACCACACGTTTGTTGTAAACCTGCATTAGTTGTCATAGATTGTTGCTTTCCTTCCAATGAAGAGAATGTCATCATTTTGGGGCATCCAGATATCCTCAATCTTGTTAACGATGGAAAGTGAATACAATACCTTCCATTATAGAATGTCTTGAGATTTGGCAATTCCTCAAGAGACAATGAGGTTAATAGAGGGAACTTCAAAATGTCAGCGGTTGCAGCTTCCTTTGATTCTTCTTCTTGCACATCCATAATTTCCTCCATCAGTTTACAACTTGTAATTTCAATTTCCTTTATTTGCCTAAGTTCTTTAGCCATGGAAGAAGAAAACATAAACCTCAGGTTCTCACAGTTTTGCACCCTCGGTGCCCTTAAGTTTTGAAAACAAAATGCTCCTCTTGGATTCTTGTTCCAAATACATCCCAAACTTGGTAAATGGCTCAAGGTTAATTGGGTCAATTGCGACAGAATCTTCACGTTCCCACTTGCTATAAGTCCTTCAAGGTCGAATATTTCTCTAATTGATTGACATCTTTCAATGGTTATAGCTTCCAAATTCTGTAGCTTTATTAGCAAATTTGATGGGATGATGCTCATGAAGATCGCGCAATCCTCTACTGTCAGAAATTTTAGGTTGCTCACATCTAAGGGAAATTGAGAGTTCCATATCTCTTTCAATTTGGGAAGTCCAGATAGTGTCAAGAACTCCAATAAGGGCAATGAAACCTTAAAAAGCCGGGAGAATAACGTTACAATACTTGTAACTAGAAATTATAAACATGCATTGCGTGTGAAAAAATAATGAAGGAAACAATATCATAAAATAGATTAGAAAATAATGGATCAAAAAGCAGAATAATGATTTTTGAATTTTATCTTAGTCTTCTTTACAGGTTATCAACTTTACACTTACTCTTCATTTACCTGTTATGCATTTGGACTTTATTACGTCGGGAAAATCTCTTATGCTTCGAAAATGACAATATTAATCAAAGGCTACTAATATGTGCATGTGAATATGTATGTAGAACTGCTACTTACGCAAACCACATGCAAATAGTGTTAACAACAAGACGACTAAGGCATGAAAAGGCTTTGGTTCTGCAAAATGAGAACAAGCCATTGGTGGAAATAATGTCTAAATCTGGATGGACCTTTGTAGAAGGAAAACAAGCGAGGAATCTATAGAACATGAGGATCTCAATTTGCTTGGAGGACCCTCTTTGTAGAAAGTGAGCAAACACTATAACGAAAATTCGAGAAAAGTCTAGGAGCATCGCTTTGCAAAAGCAATACATACTACCATACGAGCCTTTACAATCCTAGTGGGAAGACCAAGTTCTTCATCAATTTGAATTGAACTCAAGTTGGTGTTTCACAACTATCTTCAAGTGATGGAATCCACCATCAGCAGCCTGGGGTGAACTAGACCTATATTGCCAATTTCGTGAAAGCAGAAAAGATGTGAAGTAAACTACAGAAGAAGAGATTTCTACTTTGGGAAATGGTCTTTAATGCTCCGTAGAAAGATGCTCCGATGGTCAAAGGAGGTCAGAGCAATAGCTATTTGACTAGAGAAAAGTTCCAACGAATACTTTCAAGATATAATGTCCTTAATAATATATCAAAGTGGTTGGTGGAAGTGGAAGAAACTCACAAACATCTCTCTTTGTCGCATTGAATTCTCTTGATTTCTCGTTTGTAAAATAGAGTGATTTTAATTTTAAATCTCTATCGAAGATGTAAATATTTATAATTTGGAAAGAGAGTAATATAGTATTTGTGAGGGTTGGTCAAGTTTGCCGAAGCAAATTCAGAAGCTTCAAGTAAAAGAAGCACTTTCTGTACATGTTGTAACATCTCAAGAATTACATAATGAATTCTCTATTAGAGCTCAGAGGATGAAGTAGGCCAAATGGAAGGTCAAACTACTATACATTAGATTGCATTTCTTGTATTCCTTAAACTCTTTCAATTCTATATGATAGAAGATTGTGATTCTGCATAAGTGTTCATGTTTCTACAACATAAGTGCACTCTTTATACACTGTCCATCACGTATTCATGAAAAAGTATTTGAGTTTCCTAGAACAACCAATTCACTTCCTCTTGGTTGTTGTGCCTAGTCACTAAATTGATGTTATGGGATATTTTGCGCTTTTTGCCTAAATTTAAGAAACTCATGGCATAGACTCATTTAATTTTTTCGGTCATCAAATGTGATCTCATATGATTTCTTAAAGGACGTGTAAAAGAGTGGTCTCACTTATTTTCTACCAAATACTCATGAACTAAATCGGCCAATAAAAAACTATAATTAATACCCTTAAAATTCTCAAATTGGTACTCATAGCACATTTGCTTCAAACTAATTTTGGTCTCACAAAAAATCCCAATCTAGTACCCCTGACCCAAATCCATCCACCGTTAACATGCTGTCTAATATCTTTGTTAAAATATAGGTGTTATTCTTATCTGTCAATCCCTATTGCATCTTTATTCTCTAGATCGGCCTTGTAGTTGTAACTGTCATGTCTGTTGATACGTACACATTTTAATGGCATACTGGGCAGAATACCAATGGAGGGTTGATTTGAATTACTGGTTCGGCATTTTTTGTGAGACAAAATTTAGTTTGAAATATGTGTCATTGGCGTACTAGGTTTGGACTTCTACTGGTGTTGACCACAAAAAACTATACTTTTATTTGATTTGCTGGTGTAATTTGAGTTTGGCACTTTTTTCCAAAGTATTCCAAAATAAAATTATGAGAGAAAGAATAAAGTAATCAGAAAAGTTTATTGTTCGTGAGCATAGCATGGCCTAAATTCTAGTTTAGATGTGTTGCAGAGTTGATGCCACATCGGCCAAAAGTCATAAAAAGGGTTCACCACTATAAGATCCATGGTAGGCCATAAGGTCCATGAACTTGGTCACAATAGCACCATATGGGCATCAACGTCAATTTGAGCAAAGGATTTCATTTTCCTATTTAAGGACGTAAGATACGCTTTCTTGTCATAAAAAGTTAATTTATGTGGAAAGTTTTGTCATGTAACCAAGAAAAAAATAACTTAATTTACTAAATGATTTTACTAAAGGATCATGCTTTTGCGGTTTGGGTCACATAATAAACATAATTTTAAAGAATAATTTGAAAAGGGTTTCCACTTTTAATTCAAACATAATAGTCGCAGATATTGCTAAATCCAAGCGATATTGATATGTTTCTAATTAATAATTTTAAGAAATATTTTATAACAAAAAAAAACTAATTTAAACATGAGCAACGCACATTAATTCTGCTGATAATATTAGAAAAGTGGTTAGAATGAACTTTTTTGGTAGATTTGATCCCCACAAAAGGTCCATTGGCTACAGGAATTAGAATAACAAAAAAAAAATCATAATTATCCCACTAACATCTCATTAATGTATCCTTTGATTTCGTAGTCACATGACAATTCAATCAATTCACGTATAAGATACATACATACATATATATATTGGAACTTTGTGTAGAAACACATTTTCACAAAGGTCCATTCACCTACCACAACTTTTTACAATTATTGAGGAAAAAAAAGCAACTTAATGAGATTATTAGAAAGTCAAAACATCGTATGGTCTTCTTTAAATATGTTGATAACATAACACAAATAAAGTGAGATGCAATTAACAAATATGTAAATATTTTTATGCAGTCACATCTTACATAGCAATTCCATTTTGAAAAATTAAATTATTAGTCGATAAATGCATATTACTTACTAAAATTATCCAAAACTTTAATTATGTCAGAATTCAAAAAGTCAGTTTTTTTTTTTTTTAAAGTCCAAATAACCTTTTGGACTTCAACTAATACCTTTGAAGAGGAAATTGAAAAAGACTACAAAAGTCGAAAACTTTAATTATGTTATTTTGTCTGTCTTTCATCATATATATTTTTTTGGTCAGAGTTCATTAGATTTCATTATCGAGGGTATCACTAATATAGTAGAAGCTAAATCATGCTTAAATAAAATATATTTCTATAACTTATATATTCAATTGAAGGCAATGTCCATGTTTGTAACTCTTGGATCAGAAGACCAATCGGAGGAGGTTTTATCCAACTAGAATGGTCCGTATGGGGGCAAACGTAACACTTTTAGAAAGCATGAAATTTACCTGTTGCCCATTGAAGAATACGACTGAATGATCCAGAGTCTTATAGAAGCTTGTTATCTCTGGCAAGTTTCTTAACGTCAACCTACGCAAATTGCATGACTGCACTTTGGGATCATCATTTATTTCATCTCTATCTTCATCTGCCTCGACATCTGTGACAATTTGCTGCATCAAATAACAGTTGCTTATTTCAATCTCTTCGAGTTGCAAGAATATTCTCATCATGGACAAAGGAAACAAATGTTTGATTTCACCACAATTATCCATTTTCACAATCTTTAATTTGCTGAAAGATTTCGGGGCAAGACAACCATGACAAATCTTCTCCAAGTTGTTTAGATTCTCCAGAATCAATGATTCCAAAGTCGTGAATGCAGTGCAGTGGACATTATCCATGGAGTGAACAACGTAGTGAAATGAGGGGCTATTTTGTACATGAAGATACTTCAATTCCTCAAAACCTTCGAAGCATAAATCGTGAATGCTATTATAGCCATGTTGTAATCCATCAAAGCGGAGATCTCCCGTTAAATGCAAACAGCGTTGCACCCACTCCACGAGAAGAAGATTGCCTGAATCCAGCTTGAGCTTTAAAGTTCTAGATTCTTTGTATTCACCTGACCAATCCCAAATGTCCCCAATTTGGATTTTATAGTTGTTCAGTTTCCCAAATGGTAGGTCTATTGAGAGATTAGCTGAATGAGGAATGGCAATGTACAAAGTGCTCAACTTTTTCATATTCTTCAACTCAGCCATACTAGCGTTGCTTTGCGGTGCTTCATCCTTGGTCTCCCACTGATCAAAACTGTCTTCCATATACAGTTCTTCTAAACTGACCAAGCTTCCAAGCACGCCAGGTTCGATGACTTTGAGCCTAATGCACCCTCTCAAGTCCAAAAATCTCAATTCTGTTAGTTCACCTATTTCTTTAGGCAGTTGAGCGATGCAAGATTTGAAGAAACTCAAGAATTGCAACCCTTTCAGCTTTCCAAGAACGGTCACATCCTCTAGATGGCACAGGTCAAGACATAGCGACTTGAGGTTTACAAGGAACTCCATCGACAAAGGTAGAGATGTGAAAGATAAGCCAGTAAAGTCCAAGACATGGAGCTTTTCCATTGATTCAAAAAATGACTCGGGAATTTTGAGAGATGGGTTGTATTCATTTAACAGAAGCATCTTCAAGTTTGGGCAGTCCAATTTCTCAGGAAGCTCATCAATGCCAACGCGAGGGAAGGATATCGCGGAGCATTTTTCGAGCTCATCTTTTGACCACTCTTTAAACCCATCGTCCTTTCTCCCGACCAAGGCGTTCCATTCTACGGAAGCAATGGAGATAGCCACATCAATAAATATGTCATGCATTCTGAATCTTTTCATGTCATCACTATCTAGTAACAATGAAGAGTCTTGCAGGCAACGTAGATCCGCAATCAACCTATCTCTAGCGTTTTCAACAGTCTGGTTGAATTTTCTGTAAAAACCCAAACCCATGCAGTAGACAAGGGAATCCCTGAGGGAAGTTCTCCCAGAGTCCAGAGCACAAACCAAGAACAATGATTTGATCCTCTCATTTTCTAAGTCATTGTAATTTAATTCCACTATTGATTTTGCGTCCGACAATTCCGTATTGGTCAAAGCATTCCTCCATTCAGCCAAATCTCCATGCTTCAACCTTTTTGCCACCGAGAGAATCAAAAGAGGCAATCCTCCACAATTCTTGACCACTCCATCCACCAAGGGCTGAAACTCAAGATCGTTAACTCTATCACCCACCGTCCTTTCAAAAAGTGTTCGTGCTTCTCCATGCTTTAACTCTTTGAGTCGGAATTCTTGATTAGAGCCCATGTCAGTGCGCAAAACATCTCGATATCTAGATGATAGCAATAGCTTGCAGCCCTTTACTTTATTATCATCTCCGCAAGGAATTCCCACTTCCTTCAACTCTAGCTTCTTCCACAAATTATCTAAAATGATTAAAACATTTTTCTTAGAATCATACTCTAACCGCTCACGCAAACGATCTGCTCTCCCACGAACAGTTTCCACATTCATCAGCTTCAAGCCCAGTGCATCAGCAATTTCTCCTTGGATTCTTTCCAAATCTGGATTCCGTGATACATTTGCCATGACAACCACATCAAACATCTCATTTTCCTTAACTCGCCTTTTGACGTCCTCCAAAAGCTTGGACTTGCCAACCCCACCTGGTCCACACACGCCAATCACACAGACATTGTCATCAATAATAGCCCTGATAACATCGTTTGTGATTTTAGCCCTCGACTCCAGGACATCTTCTATGTTAACAGATGTTGTAGCAGAAGTGGTGGCAGAAACAATTCCTGTCGGATTATTCTCATAGTAGACCTTCTGAAAGTTACTATTTGCACTTTTCTCATTGAGCCTCTGAATGACTTGAGTCATCTTTTTCACCTTCCTGCCAATTGGATGGCACACCATAGGGTTGGGAAGCCACCCACGGAAGCAAGCAGTTTTTGCACTTTCGCCATGTTTTAACAAGTTTTCTGCTTCCTTAGCCTTATCCTCCACGCTTTCCAGCCAATTCTTAACATCAGATTGTATGAGCTTTCCGTCATTCACGGCTTCTTCAACGGAGTGCTGCACCCTTTCCCTCGCAGCCTCCAGCTCTTTGACTACATTTTTGAGATCTTTGACATATCTCTCGTATCGTAGCACATATGCAAAATGATGTCCAATGGGAGCAATCAGGTACTCACCGATTTTTGACACAACCGAGATAGCACATGCCTCGGCCATAATTTCTTCCCTGGTATCTAGAAATTCCTTGCCCCCCCCCCTCCCTTTCCCGGTTTTCTCTTGTTGTTGCCTCCTTTGCTTAAACAAATGGGTGCAAAAGAAACTGAACAGAGAAAAGAACTAGTCACTCTTTATATGAAAAGAAAGGAAGAGTAAAGTGATAAAACTATGAGAACAATGAAACAGAACCAGAGAGAGAGAGAGAGATGAGTGCACGCAAGCAAGAGCATTGTAAATATACCGAGAGACTGAGGAACATCAGTAAGAGGAATTATAGAATAATTTTAAGGCCTTCCCCAACGCCGGTATAATCAGAATGAGGTGAAAAAAAGAATCAAAGGAAGAAAGAAACGACATCAGCAAAATCCATGCAAACGTGCAGTTAATATAATCACGGTACTTGGCGCCCCCAAGTAGTTACTGGTCTACGTGGAAAATTTGCAGATGATCTTAAGTGGACAGGCGACACTTTACTGATCAACCAAGTGCGATAGAAGGCTTTCATTTTATTTTCTGTTGTCCACGGGGACGACTCTTCAAGGGCTCCAACCAACTTTGCAGTCTCCATCACAATTCCACGCTCTCGAGTGTGTTCAAGTTTGAATCCAAAACACGAGGAAGAAACATTTACATGCATACTAGTTCAACAAATGTCGATTCTTGTAAATATTGACAGTCAGAATTATTTAAAACCTTTTCTCGATATTTTAAGGCTTAAAACATTTCTTTCATCTTCATGATTTTACAAGAAAGCAATGAATACTTTTAAAAAAAGATAGTGAACAGACATCATTTGATAGCTGGTACCTGTTTGATGTTTGTACCATCCACCACTTGGATTTGAATATGTACGAGGTTCCAAATAATTCTTAAGAGTACAACAGATGTCATGTCCCCATAAATTAAAAGGGAATTTCTTTAAAATGGCTACATCTAAATGTTGGTATTCGCATTTTACTAATCCAAACTGAACACGCGTCAACATGAAGAAAAGTGGGCTAATATAAAAACATTGATAAATGTTGGTATTCACATTTCACTAATATGTTATTTTAAAATATCTTTCGGGTAACGTTGGTGCTCACTTTGATCATGTGTTATTTTGTAGCCTTAGAAGAATGAAATGAATTGGTTTAGTTGATCTGATGGGGAACTCGGCCAAGAAGCAGAAAGAATTTGTGGCTTTAGAGATGTACTTTTCATCTTGGCCGTGCGACCCCCAGTGAATACTTTACTAAATGAAATCTGTCTATTGTTAACAAGAGCATTTTCTCAACCAAAGTACCATGTCTTAAAGATGTAACTATTATGAGAAGGGAAAGATGTTCGAAGAAAAAAAGAGAGGAGAAAGTGGAAACAACAAATCGGGCAGATGTACAGGGAAGTTGGGGGGAAGGTACTAGCTAAGAGCCTGTGATGAGTTGCACGTAGTAGCATTCGTCCTCGTAGTTGGAAGTTGCAAAAGAGGGGGATTGAAGAATCGAGTTAGGAGGGAACTGTTATTATTAGTATTAGGTTTATAAACGCAAGTGATTTAGGATTGTAAAGCTCTCTTTCGAAAATCAAGCAAATCTATGATCTATGTTTGTTTCTGCTTTTCATTACACCATTTACTTTTTATACACAGTTTACTTTTTCCAATTCAATTATTATTATTATTATTATTATTATTATTATTTTGGAAATCTTTAAGTCTTCTCCTTATTTAGCTTCACATAAATTCGCACTTAGTCGAATCCCCACTTTGTGCGCGAGGTATGGAACTGTGCAGTGATCTTGGTTGCTCTTGGCGTAATTTATTTTCCTTTGACGCATGGTTTGACTGATTTAATCTATTTGGAGATAGAAATTTTAATTTGTCTTTTTTGTTAACGAATTGTGCCCTTTTATTTTCTCTCAAAAGCCTATCAATAAGGAGAATTGTGCCCTTGGTTACAAATGTTCTCTCAAAAGCCCATTAAAAGCCCATTAATGATTTTGAACGTGTGCTAAGAAAGTTGATTTCTCACAAAAGAACTTGACCATGTGTCTGCAATTATGCACATTCCTTGTTCGTGTAGGAAACGACAAGTGTGACGGAGATGCTACTAATCAATCAAAATAACTTGAGGTTATCAGCGATTTGCTGGGATCCATATGAGTTTCCCTAAAGCTCAATGATACTTGCTATAATCTATTGTTTATGAAGAAGACAAGCATTTTGTTTTCTTTATCTCGTTCCCCCATTTCTACAATACTTCGTACGATTTCATTCAAATTTGCACATGAGAGAAGGTGGCTTGCTAGCAGACTTTATCTCGGCGTTATGGACATATAATTTCCTCTCATACCATCACATCTTGTTGATGAAAGTCCTTTCATTATTGTGTCTATACCATTTGGAACAAGTTTTTAAAGGATGCAAACAAAAATCATTCTAAACAAGTTTTAAGAAAGTTAAGCATCATGAGTGATGATACCTGTGAAAAGGTCATATGTGAATTACCTGTGATATTTGTATACTTTAAAGGACGTTAGGTGTTTTGTAATGAATAAAAATCAAATGCTCTTTTTCTCTTTAAAGTCACTTGTAATAGACTAGAGATGAAATTAGTGTTTGGCACGAGTGGAAGGCACGTGATGGGTTTTGCATTTGAGAAGAAGCTACCTCAAAGCAAATCAAGATGTGTCCAAGTCCCAAAGGGCCAAAGGCAGTGCAATAAGAGGATTACCTTCTTCATGCCTAAACTTGGAGTCGTCAAAGTAAACATCTTAAAACAAAGGGGAATGTCTTGGTGATTTCTCGTGATTGGCGTGGCGTCCTAACCCATTTGTTTCTCCTCTTCAAGCACAAGCCCCTGCACTTAAACAAATCTTTACTTCCACTCGTGCAAGGCGTAAACTCTTCGACTGCACTGAACTGGCAGATACAACCTCTCCTAGACCGGGCCCAAGTGAAATTGCAGAAGTTTCGAAATCTTTCGATGGCCCATTGCAACAGAAATTCAAACCGGTCAGCAGATTGGCTTGCAAAAGCTTGTCGTTTCAATTTTCTCCCCTTTAATTGGTTGTCTAATCCCTGCCCGATCTATTAGACTTATTATGCACCGATGCTTTTGATGTATTTACTCGAAACTTGGCTAAGTAAATCAATAGTAATCCCTTTTCCGATAAAAAAAAAAAACAAATCTTTACTCTTTGTTTTGCCCCAAAGGATGAACCAGACGTGCTTAATATGTTCGAAATCTATAAGAGGCAATCTAATTCTTTAACTCTCGCCTTTCGTCCAACACCAGCAAAAAAATCCCTTCCGCCAAACCGGTAAGAAAGAATACCCCCACTGAGATTTTCTTAATTCTTTTTGTAATTGGAACACGTGGCCCGCAAATCAAAGTGAAAAGGGCATTTAGAAATGATGAGCACAGAATTCATCACTGTGATTTTGTCCAATTTGCCCAGATCAATAATTGCAAGTGACCAACAGACAAAGACAAACGAAACAAGGCGACAAAAAATCACTTCAACGACACACAGCTCGCAATCAAGAAATTAACTGAAAAGTAAAGTGGTTGCAAACTGCTCATAGATGTTCTCAAATTATTGGTCTTTCACTAAACGACGTTTTAATCGATAGACACTTAGGTGTTCATAGTGGAGATTACCTTGTATATGACGCCATTCTTTAAGAGCCACGTAATCATCTTCTTTACTGGCAACTTCCGCAAGATGTTTATATATGATGTGGGGTGGTTCCGTAAACTAAGATGTTTTCCTAAAACCCTTCCGGACAACTTTTGATTAATAAGTAATAATTTTTACGAGCACGTCAGAAGATTGTCCTTTCTAGCTTACAAACGCGTGGAAAGAGACTAATGTTTCTTTCTTTAATCTATCACCAGTACAGGACAAAATATAATCATAAGGGCCTAAGTAATAATTTCTTCATCGCCATAATTGATTAATTAATTAATTACTCCTGTATTTAAAAATATCTCACTGACGGATTGCTCATTGTTAGGAACTTTCACTGGTGTTGTAATTGATAACAAGCCTATTTTACCTGACCCTCTGGACTCATGTGAAGCTTCTCTTGGTTAAATATGGCCCTTTTCACATGAAATCAATTTCACTTATATCATTTGAGTGTTTGGTGTGATCCCTTCCCTTCAATCCCAAAAAGATAAGAACAATGCTTGAAACTCGGCAATACAAACCAATTTTTGGTCAACTGAAGCATTTTGCTTTTCATTTTTATTTTATTTTATTTTTTGCATTAGTAAATACATCTCGAAGCATTTCTTTATTGAGTGTACATGCGGGGCAAAAAAATATGTCACGTCTAACATTTGGGGTAAAAAAAAAAGTATGCAATTATTCTAAGGAGGTCATGTATCAATTGGCAATGGTTGGCCTCGAATTAATTGATCGCAAATTGATATTTTGCTAGTGGACGTTCTCAAAAAATTGGTGCTTTTGCTAAAATGGTTTTTTTTTTTTTGGCATTTTTTGACAGAAATTAAGGACAAAAAAAGCTTTCTATAAAAAAAAAGGGAGGAAAATACATAATTACGCCTTAAAAGTCATATATTGCATATGCTAATGAAAATCATAACTGAGGGATAATAGCTGTAACAAAATAAAAGTTTAGGGAGGGTTTATAGTTGAACATTTAGGGCAAGTGTGTACTATTCCCTAACTCCAGGGGTCTGTATTACCTAAAGAAAATTCACATGCGAAAACTACACTGATCTGGGCAATTATACAAACAAAAAATATGTAATACAGTCCAAGTGCATGTTACATGGTTCAAGTTCATCCAATACGAACTAAAGACCTGTCAACCTAAAAGAAAAGTGGGCTAATAGAAAAATATTGGCGTCAACTTTTATTGATATGCCATTTTAAGGTATGTTTGATCTACTGTTTAGTGTTGGTATTCATCTGATTATGCGTCATTTTGGGGCCTTGAAGAATTGATTTTGTAGATCTTAAGGACGATTCGGCCAAGAAGCATCAATAATTTGTGGCTTTAGAGATATACTTACCATTTGGCCGTGCAACTCCACGTGAAAACTTTATTAAATGAAATTTTTTAATTGTTGGAAAGAGCATTCTCTTTACCAAGTTTCCATGTCTTAAGATGTAATTATTATGAGAAGGGGAAAAAAAGGAAAAAAGCGGAGAAAGTGGAAACAAGAAGGCACGTGTACAGGGGAGTTGGGGGAAGTTACTAGGAAAAGCTCTTGATGAGTTGAACGGTTGTTAACTTGTTACTAGCATTAGCTTCACAAATTCCAGTGTTTTAGAATTGCAAAGCTCTCTCTTTCGACAATCAAGCTAATTTATAATCTACGTTTATTTCTACTTTTGATCACATGAGTGTTCTTTACTTGCAATTTACTTTTCCGGTACAATTTACAAATCTTACTTTGGTACATATCATTAATTTTCTCCTTGATTTTGAACACGTGCTAAGAAAGTTGATTTCTGGCAAAAGAACTAGGAGAAGTGTATATATGATCATGCACATTCTTTGAACCGCAATGGACATGAAAGGTGTGGTTGAGGTGCTATGTAGCGACCCAAATGACTAGAGGTTTTCCACGACTTGCTTTGACCCACGATGAGTTTCTTTAGAGCTCAACGATGCATCATTTGATCTTATAAGCATTTTATTTTCATCTTGTTCCCCCAATTCTTCGAGCATTCTGCGTAAAACTTCATGTGAGAGAAGGTCACTTGCTAGCAGGCTGTATGTCTGCGTTATTGGACAGATGACCTCCTCTCATACTGTGGCATCTCGTTGATGAAAGTCCGTTCTTCATTGTGTCAAAATCATTAAAAAGTTCTTAAAGGATGTTAAGAAAAACATTTACAAATTTTTAAGGAAAATAAGAAATATATGTAAAGAGAACGTTGAAAAAGTCATATGTGAATATCACATGAAATATATGCATCCTTCAAAGGATGTTAGGTGTTCCGCAACGAGTGAAAACCAAATGTTCTTTTGGATTTTTCCTATTAATTGTAATATATTAGAGAACAAAAGTTGGGCTTTCCCGCAGGAGCAAAGCAGAGATGAAATCGCTATTATGAGCTTTGAGTTTGAGAAAGAGTTACCTTTGAGTAAATCCAAGTTGTTTCCGAGTCCCGAAAGACTGCACACTCGAAGGATTGCCTTCACGCCTCGAGCTGCAGTTATCAAACAAAATATCTCAGAACAAAATGGACCGCGTGATTTTGCCGCGATGGGCGTGGTGTTCTTACCGATGCTCTTCTCCTCTTCAAGCACAAGCCCTCGCACTCACGCACAGCTTTTACCTTGTCCCAGTGGATGAACCCCCATGAGCACGGTATATACGGAATCTCTGATGAGCCAATTTACTTATTTAACCCTAACCTTTTGTCCAAGACCACCAAAATAATTCCTTCCTCTAAATTGGCAAGAATAACCCCATTGTAGGCTTCAAGAATATTCTCTTTATCCTCTTTATCTGGTTAGAATTCGTCACACTATCACAAAGAAAATAAAGAGTAAAACTTAAAAAGAGAAATTGAGACATAAGATTTTATCTTGATTGATCCTTAAATTAGAGTTATACTCAATGGAGGATTTTACTATAATTAAAAAATAATACATCTCTATTATATCCCTTAATCATAAGAGCGGCATCCTCAAATTATGTCCGAATTTAATTGGCGGCTCTATTAGTACTATGGAAAAACAACAAAAGGAATAGGAAAGGAGCTTGTAGTCTACTATGGACTTTATTATGGCCATTTAAACCGTGCCATGTACTTCAATAAAAATGCAAAAGGACAAGGATCCATGATTGTGCTTAGAGGTGTTAAAATGGGTCATAAACTCATATATGACCCATTTATATCATAAATTGATCATAATTGACAAAAATTAGTTAAATGGGTTTCACAATTGTGCTATAAGAACACGCAACGGAGGGGGACCACATTGTCCTATAAGACCACGTAACGGAGGGGGACCAAATCATGATGTCCTTGATGCTTCGTGTCCGAATAAGACCACGGATAGACATGCAACAAGTAAAAAGACCAAGATGACACTAAGTTTACAATATTTATTAAAAAATTTGAGATAAGGACGGCGTCAATGTCATGGCTATTAATATCAAAGCTTTTTAAAAGATCATTTAAGAATTATAGTTTTGAAACAGTAATCACTTAAATAACTGAGAAGGAGAATTTGATGTGACTCATCACAGTCACTTAGACAGACACTTTAAAAGAAAATTAAAGTAGTGGCAAAGTTAGAATAATTGCTTTTTGATTTTTGCTCGACTTATGTAGCTGTTTTGTCAATTTTCTAATTTTCAAAATAATAAGAGCACAAATTTTATGAATAATCAATTTAATGCCAATGATTTATGAACGATCAGTTTGGTATCAAAATTTTCAAAGATTGCTTTGTTGATCCAAAATGCAATTTTTCCTAGTTTGGGCACTTCATATGTGAAGCACATGCAATTTTCGGATATGAGGAAAGACTGGGGGCTGGGCAAATTTCGTGTTCTCACGAGCTTAGTCCAGATAATTCTAGGGTCTCCTTGTTCACTTTTTTTTTTTTTTTTTCATTCTTCCAATCGAAAAGGATATATTCAATACCTTAACGAACTGTATAGCAGTTTTTGGACCTCAAGATAACATAATTATTGTTACAAAATTTGTTCACGTATTATTTAACATTTAATTTATAATTGAAATACTTAAATTGGTGTTTTCATTTTATAAATAATATAAAAAAAAAATTAGTTATAATTGATAATCTAACATTAGTTGAGTGAGTGGGAGAAAAGAGAAATATTTTAGGAATAGCTATATTATAGTTATACCAAGGTGTAATAGCTATAAAGTCATATCAATAGCCATTACAGTTTATGATGGCTGTAATAGGATTATACTCTAATAGTTATTATTGCAAGCAAACATTATAATAGACAGTCGACCTATAACAAATTTGCAATGTAATAGTCGTTATTGTAACCAAACATGTTGTTAAGATTTAAGTGAGTGACGAAATTCTCGCACATATCACCAAAACTCTAATAAAATGCCTAATAAAAATTCCAATAATCCTATTTAATACGTACTTATTTGACAGATTATAATTTGGGATGATTTTATTTAAGAAAAATAAATAAGTATATGAGTATCTTGCGGATTGGCAGAGAAAAGTTAAATTGAGAGCATCAAATTAACGTGAATGAGTGCTCAATGGTGGCATTAAAAATTCAATTGTGTCTAATTTAACTTGCATTCTACAAAGTTTTGATCAAATTTGTAAACATGATATATAGTAGAATTTTATGCCGCTTATCCTGAGGAGTATGTTACACCAACCAAATAATGTAAATCCTGTGTCTAATATACTTTTCTATCTTCTGACGTATTATTGTTTGATTGCTCATTTCCTTTTTCAGCAAAAATTAGGATAAATGTAATGATAAGGAGATTCCTTTCTTACCAGTTTGACTTATATGTATTTTCTTATATTGGCCGATTTTGTTTGTCTAATCTACTTTCAGCAAATTCACCATGAAATCCATAACATTTCAAATATTTTGCAAGTAATTTTTTTCTAAAATATGAAATAAATTCTAAGAGACAAAATGTATAAATTTCAATTGATCCCATGATCCTGCACGGGTGTCAAATTCCTAGTTGTTTTGAAAGCGGGGGCAATTATTAGGTCCATGTGTGTGTCTATATATCTATTATTAGTTTTTACTTTCTTTCCTATTCTAACTCCCACTATAAGACTTTTTGTCACGTTTCGCTACGAGATGTGGGAATCAAAACTCATATTTGAAATTAAATTGTTTCCATAATGGGAATTCAAACCCCTCTCCTTTCAATGTGGGAAGGGTGCCGATAAACCCCGATGGTTTGGTCCACATATATGTTTACTTTACTCAATAATGAGATATCTTCCAAAAAATTGGTCCTCCATGTTTTGGGGAAAAATCATTACAGTAAAACTTTTATTAATTGATTAATAAGCACCCTAGAGGCAATTCCTTTAAGAGACAAGTTGTGGTTATTTTGATTTTAAAAAGCCGTGGTTATCTTAACTTTGTCGGTCCAATCAAACGTTGTATGGCCAATGGTAACATTAGCATCACTTTTGGAAAAAGCAAAAGGACAAGAAGATAATTATTGTCGTCTCAGGACTTGTAGTGAACTATGGATCTTAATAAAGAGACTTTTGTTATTTCACCTCCAAATAAAACAACAGATGGACATGAGAAACACCAAAATACCAAAATTGTCCTGAGTTCACAAAAGTTCATCCAATTAAACATTGCATCTCTACGTGAAACACACCATGTTTCTAGGAGCAAATGATTCACAACATTAGTGTTACTTTGAAAAAAAAAAAAAAAAGCAAAAGGAAAAGCAAACGTTATTGTTCTCTAAGACCTGCAGTGGATTGTGAGAATTAATGGACTCGAGAGATACAAAAAGTCCAAGATGATCCTAAGTTTGCAAAAGTTCACCCAAAAAAATCGAGATGAAGACAATGTCAGTCATAATTGTTGTACATCGTTTGTTTTTGTGTTGAAAGTATCTAAACATTATTTAAGTATCACAATTTTTGAAAAATTGTTCATTTAAATAGCTACGGCCGCAAAAAAATCTAACTTGGCTCACGATTTAGTGGATAATTATAGTCCTCTAAGGACTTGTAGTGGACTGCAGACCTTATTATGGAGACTTTTGCTACTTTGCATCTAAATAAAATAACGGATGGACATGAGAGACATGAAAATACCAAAATCATCCTAAGTTCACAAAAGTTCATCCAATCAATAGTTACATGTCTATGTGAAACGCACCATGTTTCTAGGAGCAAATGATTTGCGACATGAGTGTTACTTTAAGAAAAAGAAAAAGAAAAAACAAAAGGAAAAGCAGACATTATTGTCCTCTAAGACCTGCAAATAATTGATGGACTTGTGAGATGCGAAAAGTCCAAGATGATCCTAAGTTTGCAAAAGTTCACCCAAAAAAGAGAGATGAGGATAATGTCAGTGTCATAATTGTTGTAATACATTCACTTTAATGTTGAAAGTTTTTAAACATTATTTATCACCATTTTCAAAAGATTGTTCATTTAAATAACTATAGTCGCAAAAAATCTAACACGACTCACGATTTAGTGGACAATTATTGTCCTCTAAGGACCTATAGTGGACTGTGGACTTTATTAAGGAGATTTTTGCTACTTCGTGTTCAAATAAAATGACTAATGGACATGAGAGACATGAAAATACCAAAATCGTCCTAAGTTCACAAAATTTCATTCAATCAAATGTTGTATGTCCATGTGAAACACACTATATTTCTAGGAGCAAATGATTCACGACATTAGTGTTACTTTGGGGGAAATAAAGCAAAAGCAAAAGCAAAAGCAGACATCATGGTCCTCTAAGCACCTGCAATGGATTGGGACAATTGATGGACTTGTGAGATGCTTATCCTATATCATTTGATAATGCATTTTAAATTTTTTTTTTATACGTGATGTCCCTTCATGTATAAATTTAAACTTTTGAGTTGAATTTTTAATATAATATCAGAGTTAATGCAATCAATTTTCCCATTAGTAAAATTCTCTTTAAATTCATGTCATCCCCTTGAAAAGGCTTTTTGGTGGGGGAAAACTAAAACAATTTTCTTAGACTCCTTTTCTACACATAAGCTCAGATAGAATGGAGAACCATTCTCACATGAAGTTTATTGAGCACTTAGAAAATAAGTTTGTAATTTTTTGGCATCCTTTTATTGTTGCTTTGCTTTGATCATAAACAAACTTAAAATGTATATCATTAATTAATTTATTTTTTTATCTATCCTACTCTCTCTCTCTCTCTCGAGTTCTTATTATGTCTTTTTGTAAAGCATGGGAGCAAAGAAGTAGAATTAAATCGACCAAAAAAAAACCTTGGGGTGAGCAATGTAGGGTTGATTCAGGTTCCAACCGAAACTTACTTGTTAAAATCAGTTTTCAAAATATCATAGATTTCAAGGTTGATTTCAGGATTTATTCAAGTTGCACTTATATTCTTTAAACTCATATTCATAAATTTGAAAATTATGAAACATTAACAAAAAATAAATCTTAGTCATGAAAACTCAGATTAATGATTCAAAATTATGTATTAATATGACATATCGTAAAATGGCACGAAAACATAAAATAAGAAAAACACAAAGATTTTTCTAAATTCCAAATTTCATCTTTTACCTATCGAAACTAGTTTGCCAATTTTTAAAACACAGAACCTATCTTGTGTACTCTAGAAATTGAAATTGAATCGGATCGATTTCATCTCCTATTCTCAGATCTACTTTGAAACCATGGTCATCTCTTAAAAAGAAACTCTAGAACAGAAACTGGTCATCTTGCGTGGACCGTACCTCTGCAGTTCTATCATTAGTAAACAATCACTTAGAAAAATATCGTGAACAGTCTAGGCTGTTCGCTCACTGCCTCACTACACCAGGTGTACCTGGACCCCTTCTCCATATTATATTTATCCAAGCCAGCTCAGTGGCAACCCACTCCTTCTAAGTGATGATTGATGAGTGTTTAATTATATCACTTGTGTGCAGAAACTTTTATAAAAGGATTGGCCCGCGAGAGGGAAAATGCGGGAAAAAAGAGAAAATCACAAAGGGAGAAGGATCTAATTACTTTCCTATTTTAAATAATCGGGTTAATGGATATTCCAATATTTGTTGAACCCTACAATGATCTGATTGAATTGGGTATTGGCATATATTAAAAACGGGCCTAGTTGAGCAGCAAAGTGTAGGCAATTGTGTTTAACTGAAACTCGTAATGGGAAGGGCCCAATTGACACGCTGTTGATTAAGGTTTGCTAGGTCCCCTCTCTAGCCTATAAAAGGATAGGTTATACCTATCAGTTACTTTAATCCCATTGAAAGCTGTTATATTGAAATAGGTCATAGAGAGGAAGATCTGGCATTCCAATAGATCACTGATTATCATATTGATCTACTTTTCATCAAGTAAAGCAATGGCTCAAATAGGTACGCTTTAATTCCGCTGTGTTTATCGATCTTGGTGTTTTACAGTCATTTATGGATCCATTTCTTCTTAATTGATTAGTTATTTATGTGAATAATTTTCAACAATATATATATATATATATATAATGAGGAGCACGCAATTGCTAGATATAGTTGAGACAACAAAATAATAGGGAGCTACTAGAGCATTGAGTCTTCAAAAGTCACCGGGGACGGGGTCTTGAGGGCCGACCCACCCTCGCTCTATAGTGGGGTTTGTGGCACCACCCTAGTCAAGGCAAGCAAGCCCCCACCAACCAGCATCAAGGTTGATGTGGCGAGGTTAGCCGCCTTCGCAAGGACTTGGGCAACCCTCATCGGCCCTCACTTGTGAAAAGGAGATAGTAGTACCACCTCTTCCTCCACTACCCTGCTGCGGCGATCCTCTTTGATTTTTTTATTTCTATTTTTTTTTTTCATATTTGCTTCTATTTCCAATTTCCAGTTTTTATTTTCAATTTTTCTAGTTATTTTGTCTAATGTGGTAGCAAGAAACTACACCATTCTGAGCTTGAGGAAACTCAGCCAAAACATTAACAGCGACATAGGATTGGAAAAATGACAGAAAGAAAAACAACGTTGGATTTTTCATCCAATTAGAACACAAGGAAGTCATTAAATGATTCAAATGCCCAGGACATTGGACTCTGAGGGGGAAAAGTACCAAAAAAGTCCTAAACCTATTACATTGGTACCAATTCAGTCCTAAATATTTCAATTGGGTCAATTCAGTCCTAAACCTTTTAATATTTGTACCAATTCAATTCATTCGGCCAATTTTGGTCAGCCGGCATTGACGTGGACATCGGCCGATGGCCGGACTACGATGTGGCAATTTTTATGATTTTTTAATTATTTTCCGAATTTTTATTAATTTTTTATTAATTTTTATTAATGTTTTCTTTTTTTCTTTTCTTTTTCCTATTCTTTTATGCTTTCTTCCTTGCGGTGGCCAGCGAGTGCCGCGAAACCCTCACCAGCCGCCGGTGAGGGTTGCGACCCTCGCTCGGCCTCGCCCAGGGCCGCGGGCGAGGCGGCTTAGCCCAAATCTTGGTTTATGATATGAGTTCTATAATGATTTGAGAAATGTTTATGAAATGCGTTTTGAAATGTCGCGGGTTTATGAAATAGATTATGAAAATGATGTGAGATGTACCTTGTGAAATGTATGGTTCAATGAAAGGTTTGCGAAACCTTCTAGTGAAAGAATTGCATTGACTTGGAGTATGGTTCAATGAAAGCTCTAGAAAGTATGTTGCGGATTTTAGATTGGTTTTGTGGAAAGAAATGATTTGTGAAAGCCTTGTAAAATCAACTATGATATAAATGGATATATGACTAAATGCTATATGATAACGTAACTTCGGGGGCCCATCTCTAGAGCTTTGTAGTCAAGGACTAACTGTTATACAATAACGTAATTTCGTGGGAGCCACCTCTAGGGTCTTGTACTATTGATAAATGTTGATTAAGGATTAAGTGCTACATGATAACGTAATTTCGTGGGAGCTATCTCTAGGGCCTTATACTATTGATATATGTTGGTCAATGACTAAATGCTACATAATAACGTAATTTCGTGAGAGCCACCTCTAAGGCCTAGTACTTGATATATGTTGGTCAAGGACTAACTACTATATTATAACGTAATTTCATGAGAGCCACCTCTAGAGCTTTGTATTACTCAAGGACTAAGTGTTACACAATGACGTAGTCTCGTGGGAGTCACCTCTACGGCTTTGAGATGTGATGGGTTATGAGATTGATCAAATGGGCGTGTGCTTTGATATGAGATGGATCCATAAATAGACTACTGATGTGCGATTTTGATGAGATTGATTAATGGATCATTGATGATTATAGATGATTTTAACGAGTATTAAGCTTGTTGTAATGAAACAACTCGTATGATTTAATATATACCACTCGCTGAGGTGTAGTCGTTCACCCTTCTCTTTCCTAACATTTCCAGGTTCATTGGTTAGCAGCTAGTAAAATAAGAGTGCTATCGAGGGAACCTTTGGAAGTGAACTCTGGGTATAGTTTGAGGCTGCATCCTTCGAAAGGAAGGATGGCCGTGTCAACCCATCTTTGTAGGATTTGGGGTGTGACAGTGCTTGCTTAGTTGTGCCAGACAGCATCATTAATATGTGGAGACTGTAGTCTGTAACGAGGGCATTAAGGTCCTGAGCTTCTAACAAGATGTTAGTTGACCTAAGGTTGCTATGCGGTAGTCCCTTCTCGTTATGCAGGAAGTTCAAGCAACACACCACATATACAGTGATCCGAAGCCTTGTGTCGAGAGACGAGGGCGATAGTTTCCTTGGATCCATCTTTGTTGCAAAGACCTTCAAACGTGTGCCATGGACTTGTAGGTGCTCTTAATCAATGCTAAGTCACATTCAATTGTTTCCATTGTTATCTTGAGCATTATCTCGATCCATGCCAAGGCTACGTTTGGTCGTCCGGATTTCTAATTGGAATAGGATTGGATAGGATATGAAATCCTGATATTTTTTTATATCCCGCCCATTGTTTGGTGAATCGCAAGATTAAAGTCGACTATATTCACATCATATCATGTACATTTTTTTTTAATATAAACGACATATCATTATAAATGTATATAAATGAACCTAAATATTCATAAACGGAGATGGTGAAAATCTCTCGTAACACTATTCCTTAATTTATATTTATTTTATTTTTCCTCTTTTTTATATTATTTTCTTTATTATTTCTTTTTTCCCCTTTCATCATTCTTTAATAAAAATTTATCAAATAGTAAATTGTACTAACATTCCTAAAATACAAAAATACCTAAAATATATAATAAATATAAATATTTAATTTATAGATTGAATTTTTATTATAAGATAGAATTAAAGTTGAATATATAAATTAAAATAAGATTAATTAAAAATAATTTTTTTTATTTTTTATTTTTAATTTCTTAAATTAGAATTCAAATATTATTTATATTGAAATATAATTTCAATTTTATTAATTTAATAAGTTTGTTATTCGAGAAAAATAACTTTCCTATTATGGACCTTAGAAATCCTATCCACCTTTATCCCACCTCTCCCTATGAGATAATTTTATCGTACCTATATCCCCCTTATATCCGACTTTATCCTATCCTGAGTGAGCACCAAACGTAGGATAGGATAAATCATATCCTATCCCGAATTTTATCCAGGGCGCCAAACGCAGCCTAAGATTTTCCAAAGTGAAATGACGATGAACAACTCAATTCCCAAATAAATAAGGATTATGTAGCATCAATGAGATACAAAATACGACACGATTACGCCGACATGTCATTTATCATAAAATAGAGAATTCAGATACATTTCAAGACGTTATATATTAAATACATTTTTATATATTAATGCATAAATAAATAAATAATAAAAAAGAGCCCATAATTAATTTACACTAAAAAAATTAATCCAACATTAATTTGACAAATTTAACTACATTCCATTACAATATAATCCATAAAATTTGAAAAAAATAAAAATAAATTAGCAATGCACATTCCACTAAATATAGGGATATGTGCATTACAAGTCATGTGGTATTTTTAAATTTATTTATTTATCCTACGCGGTATTTTTTATTACTTTTTTCTTTAAATATTATTTAAAGAATAGTAAAAAACTTTTTTAAAAGCTAAAATAATTCTAAAAAATGGGAAAAAAAATAAAAGCAAGGTCGCGGTAGTGGCTAGGCACACCGCTATCACTACCATTGCCGCTGCCATCGTCAAAGGGAGTCGGTGAGGTTGACAGCCCTAAGCAGTGGAGGGGAGGCGGCCCTCACCGACCCAAGCAAGGCCACTTGGGTGAGGCTTGCCCAAATCTAAGCGATGCCTCGGCTGGGGCCGATAACGCTTACTTAGATTTGGACGACACTAGCCCTCACCTATGGGCGGTGAGGCTCCCTAGACCTAGGCGAGGGCCGGCGATCCTCGCTAGGCCCGAGTGAGGTTGCGGCGTCACCTAGATCTGGGCAAGCCTCGCTTAGGCCTCAGCCGAGGCATTGCCCAAATTTGGGTGAGCCTTACTGGCCCTTACCTAGTCGATAATGGCCTTGCCTAGGCCGGCGAGGGTCTCCCCTCCGCCACCTAGGACCTCGCCTCGCCGGCCTCCCTCCGATGGTGGCAGGGATGCCCAGCCAAGATCCCTACCCCTTTTTTCTTTTCTTTTTTCATATATTTACATTTTGACCCTTTCAAGTATTGAAAATTTTTAAAATTGATCCCATGCGTGTTAGAATCATGTGTTAGAATTCTGAACTCGTGTGTAGGAGCATGTTGGGGAGAGTTGATCGCATGTCGGATTTTTCGACACTCGTTGACCATGTGTCGGAACATGTCAGACACAATACAAAAGTTCTCGGAGAATATCGGTACTTCGTAGGATAAGGTTATATTTTATATTGCCTGAGCATAGGAAAAATTAATGGATAAGCACCAACCTTCTAAGTCCGTTTGGTTGGACTTTTGAGGAAAGTCATTAGGAAAATGCAAAGGACTTTAAGTTGAAGAGGTTTTTTATAATGCAAATTGCATTTGGTAAATGATAACCTAAAAGTCCCTTGCGAAATACCTTTAGCCAAAATTGTGTTTAGATAAGTTATATTTATAAAAGTCTTTATTATTTAAAAAAACCGACCAGGTGAAGGGTGGCGGCGACCAACGAAGGGCAACGGCGACCGACGGCCATCGTATGAGGTTGCCAGACCTCAGGCGGTCCCCAGAGACCACCGGCGAGGGCTGCCGGGGTCGAGCAACCGCCGGCGACCCAGGCGAGACCCTCGCCTGAGGCCGCATGGCCTTGGCGAGGGTCGCTTGCGGTCGGGCGACCGCCAATGACCCAGCGAGACCCTCGCCTGAGGTCGCGAGGGTCGCGCGACGCCGGGCCGAGACCCTCGGCGAGGTCGCCAACCACAGGCAAGACCCTTGCCCGAGGTTATGCGGCCTCGGCGAGCTCGCCCGTGGTCGATGACCTCGACGAGGTCTCGGCTAGGGTTGCGCGACCCCGGCACGGCGGCCCTCGCCGAAGGTCTCACACGGGTCTCGCGACCCCCGGCGAGACCCTCGCCCGAGGTCGCGTGGCCCGAGGGCTGCCTAGCGCATGACCTCAAGCACCAGTGCGACCTCCCAACGACCAGATCTGGGTCCACCGGAGGTCGCACGACCTCGAGGCGACTAGATCTAGGTTGCACCCGAGGTCGCGCGACCTCCGACGACCCAGATCCGGGTCGCGCGGCCTAGATACCAGCCTGAGGTCACGTGACCCACTGGCGACAGTCACCGTGACCATCATTGGCCTCTTGCTAGTTTGTCGCCCGCCCTCAGCAGCCCTGCACAACTCAACGAAGAAGATGAACGGCTCAACGAAGGAGATGAACAATATAATGAAGAGCAAAGCCAAAGCCCAAAGCCCAAAGCCCAAAGCACCCCCTGGGGTGCCTTGGGCTTTCAGCTTTCAGAAGGCTGGCCTTCGCTCAAGGGGGTTTCCAAAAAATCTCCCAAACACCTAATACTTGGCCAAAAGGCCTTTAGGTGTCCAAAGGTACTTGGGAAAGCAGTTCCCAAACGTAGCCTCTGTATAACCGACTAAGTCATTCTGTTCATCAAATCCACTATAACTACGTTCTAGACCAAAAACCTAGCCAGTTGAAAATTGTCATTCTGCACTAGCTTTGCTTCATATGTCGAGATGGTTAAGGTGCTCTTCTGTGGATGACATGTCTGACTCCTGATGACCATCTTCTACATTTTCTAGAGATGCACTTCATTTGCAATTCCTTCACTCGCAGAAGATGGTGCACATAGTAAGACAGCACTAAGACCTCCAAGATGATCTGACTAATCTCTCACATAGACCATAAAACCATAAGTTTAATAAGGGTAGAGCATCACGCAAAGAGAATTACAGTTTATTCAATATAAAAAAAACAATTTGAATTTGGATTATCTACTTCTGCTTTTCTAAGCAACAGTTCATTGCCAATTTAAGCTTTAAGAATCACAAAGCTAAAATACTTAAGACATGGAAACATGTGTATCAATGGCAAGACCATGGCAATGTTTGGATCACATATTAACGGTCTAATATCAAGTCAAGCATAAAGATGGGCAAGGTTACCTTCAAGATAAAGGTCTACGCTTGCTGCATAGATATAATTAGATATGATTAGATATGATAAGCTTTTCATGCTCCTTTGGCCCCCCCATAGTAAGCCTGTATAGGAAATAGATTTGGAAGTTTGACACTCCCAAGTTTCTTGACTTCCCTAGTGAAGTCTTTCCTTCCTTTCGCTACTCCTTTCCTCAACCATTTGACAACCAAAACATGGCCGGGATGAAGTGTAGCTTTACATGATGTTTCATGACAACTCCCTCCCGTGACTTCTGCAGGAGCACACGAAAGTTCTCCTACTGTGAAGATAAAGGACCTGTCAAATAGATGCAAGTGACCATCCAACTAGTCCAAAGAACCAACCTTGAGCACATTGGGTTCATTAGAAGGCAATGGATTTGAAGAAGACAACAGAGATATATGAGAAGAAACCAGTTCATCTATTCTTTCAATATAGCTAAGATCCACATTAACTTTTGCAACTGATGAATTTGATTCTGATTGAGGAAAAAAGCCCATCTGAGCATATGGCAGCTGATCTGGATTTGAAGTAACTGAGGATGATGGGGCTCCAATATCTTCTGGAAAAATGATTCGAGATTAGCTGCAGAATCGCCTAGAGAATGACCAGTTTTCCATATATTTTCTTTCAAATCTTCACCTTCCGTTTTTTTTCTGCTGCAAGAGATAAGGAAGCATAGAAGAGCCATCATATAAGCACCTCCAACCATCTGCAATAAGGGCAATCTTAGCAGCAGTTCTCATACGTGTCCCGAGTTCACTCAATCCTATCTGGCGGCCCCTCCGGAGATTTTGGTGCATAAGGGAAAACCAGCGAAGAGTTTCCTGGATGCAATGGTGAATCAGGAAATCTTCTTGAGTTTTCAGGCACATTGCCTGAGAAATTATTGTAAGACACGTTAAATCCTTGAAGTTCATCAAGCAGATTGTTGGGAAGGCCACCTTCAAAGTAGTTGGGTGGAAGGTCCAGATATACTAAGTTGCGGAATCTGTCGATTTCCCAAGGAAGAGGGCCACTTAATGAGTTACTTGACAGATCAATAATTCAGAGGCTGAAGTTCTAATTGGAACCTACAGAAGAATGTTCTAAGTTTTCCTCAGGAGGGATTGAACCATAGGTTAAGATCAGTGAATTTGGTTGAGGCTAAGACCTATTACTTTCAATTCTGGATATGTGCCTAAGACTTGGGGAAGAGGCCCCCCTACTAAATTGTCCGAGATCTGGAATGAAGTCAGTCTCAAAAATTGACAAGTTTGGATAGGTAATGTTCCTGTCAATGAGTTGGAACACCTTCCACATAGTTTCCTTGACTCTATATTTGTGATAAATTGCCAGAGAGCATGCTCAAGTCTATTGTGGCACAGTGCTGTATACAGACGGTACTGAGCCTGATAGTCTGTTTGAAGAAAAATTGAACTTCTTCAAAGTTGCAGAGGTGACATATCCAACTGGGCCTGCCAAGATGATTACCATGAGTGTTACGATCAGATTCAGTTTTGTGAAGATATCTGGAAATTTTGTTTTGCTAACTATAATCTGTGCAGCACATAAAAAACTGTGAAAGCCAAGAACCAAATTCACATAACACATTTGCTAATCTCATTAAAAAATTCAGGCTTCACCTTCATTCCAGTTTGTAATATTAATCAAAACCTCCCCTAAACAGAGATCTTGTGTCAGTACATTATCGCATGGCAAGAGCAATGGCAATAATTATAGGAACCATATCAGTGCTTTTAGAAAAATAATCATTTCAGAATAACATGCCAAACGCAAACTCCATGGAAACATGCAGAGTGAGTCTCAGTTAAAGTTACTTGCCCCAAAATTATTTTTAAAGGTCGGTTATGGTACAACACAAACCAAACAGACGGTGAAAGCATTAGATTTTTAGGACAGTTTCTCCGATTTCTTCAAGTTTCAAAGGAGGCGCAGAGACTTGTAAAATTTGCCTAACATACTTCGAGGAGTTCCTTTTCTTTTTCGAGGGGTAAAAATCCAAACACATGCTTCTAAGCAACATTACTTTGTCATAGCTAAAGAAACATGTCATCATCACGTGGCAAGAAATCTATCTTCACTGTAGATATAATCATCCCCTGCACAGAATGATTCTGAATGGACTGAACGAACCGGACAAGAGAATTTGGAGAAAAGCAACAGAAACCCGCGACAAGGAGTGCAGTAAATTGGTGAATCTGAGATCCCTTCAAGCTGGTTATCACCAAGATCCAACACAGACTAAATCATAGAGCTCACCTGCAACAGCACTTGCGGCAAAGAACCCAACAACTGGTTGTTTCCGAGCTGGAGAACCCGAAGAGACTAAAAGTTGAATGAGGGTATTTTACCCACCACCTATTTTTACTAGTTTCAAACACCTCCAAACTGTTGAATATGGCATCCTATCGTGCGAAAATAGCTCCCCTACCAAAGAATTGGAGCTAACATTCAGCTAGCGAATTGAGGAAAGGAAACTAGAATTGCCAAGCACAAGGTCAAGCGAACCGAAGAGCTCATTATAGCTCAGATCAGCATACTCTACACTACGGAAAAGAGAGAGAGCAGCTTCGTGACGTCCCCAGCAAATCCATTACTGTGCAATTCTAACTATTTCAATTGATCTAAGTCTGAGTTAACCTCTGAGACAATCCCTGTCAATTGGCTTTTAGATACTGACAAATTCTGAAGCATGATGAGGCCAGAAACAGCAACAAAGCTGAATTTCCCAATCAGGCCCACATTGTCAAGAGAAAGCGTTTATGACATAACCTTCACTAAACTTGCCACGGTGCCAATTCTGGGGACACCCATCAGAGGCCAAGGACTTGGAATTTTATATGAATCAAGAACTTGCCCAGAGCGGCCCCTCTGGATCCCTTTCTTTAGCTCCAAAAGCGCTCCTAAGTCTAACTGGAGTAAGGCCGCGAGCTAGCTAAGCGAAAGACCCGGTGAGAACTAAAGCTAAAGAGTCTGCCAAAAAGCCACCATGAAAAGTTGACATAACCCGAAATCTTTGAAGCTCAAGAACGCCTAGATCACGCAATGAAAAAACACCCTTTTTCCCGAAAATTGCAAATCTAAAAGTACCAGCAGACAATCATCGAGTCGAGAGAATGCGCATAAACCCACTTCTCCAACAACGAGGAGTTGATGAAAAATTGTAGGCACTTTCAAGAAGCGAACATGTATAGGCAATGCATGGCGATAATGAGCGGGGAGCCAAAGGTCGGATGATGCTGAAAGCAGCTCGAGCTTTCGACAGTTGACGACAACGGAAATGGTAACAGACACGGACACGCACGGTCGGTACAATGAAGTGCGAGAGAAGTGGAAGTTAAACACAAACCAAAACGAAGACGTTTTCTTGCATCGTATTGATTCTATTTCACTTCTCTATCACATTTTCCCAATCTATGTCAGTCTACTACAGGTTTATATTGTTAGTACTTTTCAAGCCAGGGGTCATTCTTGAAGCACGCACAAAGAAAAAAAAAATTCGAGATTGTTACAAAGTAGTCATTTTGATTGCTAACCATGGAAAATCGCTGAACGATGTAATTGACATACCGTGCCAATAAAATGATGTATTGATTGTCGGTTTCTCATGTCGATTTTAAAGTATTTGATGGTTTAACAATTGCTTCAAAGACGTTCAATGGTAAGATCCTAATTACAATCCGTTCACCTAAGTGATTGTGTTCTTTTGTGTTAAGGCTCACATTAATGTTAAAATTTGAGATAGGTTGACTTGACCAATTGTTGAAGTATTGTCCCACTTTGCTTGACAACGGGTCTTTGATACTCTTTAAATTCATGCGGTCTCCTTTCATATATCGATTTAAGCTTTTGAGTTAGATTTTCTAATATAATATCAAAGTTGGTTTTATCCATTTCCCTATTAGTAAAATTATCTTTATATTCATGTGATTTCCTTCCATCTATTAGAAAATCATTTAAGATACGTTTAATCATCCGGATTTCTAATCGAGATAGGATTAGATAGGACAGGATATGAAATCCTGGGATTTTTTTATATCTAATCCATTATTTGATGAATCGCAATATTAAAGTCAAATATATTCACATCATATCATGTATATTTTTTTATATAAACGGTATATCATTATAAATAAACATAAATGTTCATAAACGGAGATGGTGAAAATCTTTCGTGATATTATGTATCAATTAATTTTATTTTTATTTTTATTTTTCCTCTTTTTTATATTATATATATTTTGGTAAGGATAATTTTGCGGTGGTTTTTGCCCATTTTTCCTCTTTTTATATTATTTTCTTTATTATTTATTTTTTCCCCTTTCATCATTCTTTAATAAAATTTTATCAAATAGTAAATTGTACTAACATACCTAAATATATAATAAATATAAATATTTAATTTATAGATTGAATGTTTATTATAAGATAGAATTAAAGTTGAATATATAAATTAAAATAAGATTAATTAAAAATATTTTTTTTTTTAATTTCTTAAATTAGAATTCAAATATTATTTATATTGAAATATAATTTCAATTTTGTTAATTTAATAAGTTTGTTATTCGAAAAAATAACTTTCTTATTATGGACCTATCTACCTTTATCCCACCTCTCCCATGGGATAATTTTCACATGTTAGCAAAAGTGTGCAATTGAGTGGAAAATGGAGGCAAAGCTGATCTCTCATGTCCTGGTAGGTCGGACCACGTGATGTAATAAGACTAGAATATCATGTAATGTTTGGGAAAAATATTGTTGTTTTTTTCTCATTACAACGAAAATGTCATTTGACCTTTTTGCTGGACAATAAAAATGGCTGTGAGCGAAAAGCTTCACCGATTGCTATTACTACAGCATTGAGTTCTATCTGGGCATACCATTGGTAGTTGTCTTCTCAAATATTTCATAGGGACGAAAGAAAGATAAGATTGGAGAAAGGTGCTATTTTCATCTCTACTTAGAGCATGCTCAAGTCTATTGCGGCACAATGCTCTATCCAGACGGTACCGAGCCCGACAGTCTGTTTGAAGATAAATTAAACTTCTTCAAAGTTGCAGAGGTAACACGTCCAACTGGACCTGCCAAGATGATGAATGACATCAGAATTACCATAAGTGTTACAATCAGTTTTGTGAAGAAATCTGGAAATTTTGTTTTGCTAACTATAATCTGCGTAGCACATAAAAAGCTGTGAAAGCCAAGAACCAAATTCACATGGAACATTTGCTAATCTCACCAAAAATTCAGGCGTCACCTTCATTCCAGTTTGTAATATTAATCAAAACCTCCCCTGAACGAAGATTTTGTGTCGGTACATTATCGCATGGCAAGAGCAATGGCAATAATTATAGGAACCATATAAGTGCTTTTAGAAAAATGATCATTTCAGAATAATATGCCAAATGCAAACTCCATGGAAACATGCAGAGTGAGTCTCAATCAAAGTTACTTTTCCCAAAAATTATCATGAAAGGGGTTGGTTATGGTGCAAAACATGGCTACACGCTATGAAAGCGTTAGAAATTTAGGACAGTTTCTCCAATTTCTTCAAGTTTTAAAGGAGATGCAGAGACTTGTAAAATTTGCCTATCATACAAAAACTTCTAGGGGCTCCTTTTCTTTTTTGAGGGGTGAAATCCAGCAAAGGCTTTTGAATGTTTTCAGGAATTAAGCTTGTCATAACCAAAGAAACTTGTCATTTTCATGTGGCAAGATATCTAGCTTCACTGTAGATCTAATCATCCCCTGCACAGAATGTTCTGAATGGACAGAACAAAATCAGGTTGTAGAATTTGGAGAAAAGCAAAAGAAACTCACATCAAACAGGAGGTGCATTAAATTGGTGGATCTGAGATTCCTTCAAGCTGGTAATCACCAAGATCCAGCACAGACTAAATTATAGAACTCTCCTGTAACAGCGCTTGCGGCAAAGAACCCGACAACTGGTTGTTTCTGAGCCAGAGAATCCGAAGAGACTACAAAGTTGAAGGAGGGTACTTCATCCACCAACCTATTGTTACTAGCATCAAACACCTCCAAACTTTTGATATGTGTCGTTCCATCGTGCAAGAAAAGCTCCCCTACTAAAGAATTGGAGCTGACGTTCTAATAGTACATCAAGGAAACGAAACTAGAATTGCCAAGCACCAGGTCATGCAAACTGGAGAGTTGATTATAGCTCAGATCAGCGTACTCTACGCTACAGAGAGCAGCTTTGTGACATCTCCAGAAAATCCATTACCGTGCAAATCTAAGTATTTCAATTGATCTAAGCCTGAGCTAACCTCTGAGACAATCCCAGTCGATTGGTTTTTAGATACTGACAAATTCTGAAGCATGATTAGGCCAGAAACAGCAACAAAGCTGAATTTCCCAATCAGGCCCACATTGCCAAGAAAAAAGTGGTTGTGACATGACCTTCACTAAACGTGCCATGGTGCCAATTCTGGGGACACCCATCAGAGGCCAAGGACTTGGAATCATATGAATCAAGAACTTGCCCTGAGCGGTCCTTCTGGATCCCTTTCTTTAGCTCCAAAAGCGCTTCTAAGTCTGACTGCGCAAGAGCGTTGACTACGAAGAGGCAAATGATCAAACGTATCATCTGCATTCCTCACTCCACAGCCCCAGCTCTCAAAACTTCAGCAGCTGACAAGCAAGATTGACAGAGAGAGAACGAAGACATTCTCAAAATGTAGCCCAGAAAAGGGAACTGAGTGAGCAACGGATCAAATTTGGAAACGCAAAAAGGCCTCACCAAATAAGATCACCCCAAAAAAAAAAAAAAAAAAAAAAAAAAAAACAGAGAGAATTTGCGAAAGATACAGACAAAAGCAAGAAAAAAATAACTGGAGTAAGGCCGCGAGCTAGCCAAGTGAAAGACCCGGTGAGAACTAAAGCTAAAAGGTCCGCCAAAAAGCCACCATGAAAAGTTGACATAACCCGAAATCTTTGAAGCTCAAGAACGACTAGATCACGCAATAACAAAGCACCCTTTTCCCGAAAATTGCAAATCTAAAAAAGTACCGGCAGACAATCATCGAGTCGATAGAGAGAAATGCGCATAATCCCACTTCTCCAACGACAAGGAGTTGATGAAAAATTGTAGGCACCTTTATGAAGCGAACATGCAGATGCAATGCAAGGCAGCGATGAGCGGGGAGCCAAAGATCGGATGATGATGAGAACCAGCTCGAACTTTCGACAGTTGACGACAACGGAAATGGCAAGAGACACGGACACGCACGGTCGGTACAATGTAGTGCCAAGGAAGTGGAAGTTAAACACAAAGCAAAACGAAGACGTTTTCTCGCATTGTATTGATTCTATTTCACTTCTGTCTTACGTTTTCCCAATCTATATCAGTCTACTACAGGTTTCTATTTAGTGTTTTTTTAGCCAGAGGTCATTCTGGAAGCACAATATATATGTCTATCGAGATCATAGTCATTTTGATCGTAACCATGGAAACCACTTAACGATTCAATTGACATATTTACGCCAATAAGACGATGTATTGATCGTGTGTTTCTCGTGTCAATTTTAAAGTATTTGATTGTTTAGCAATTGATTCGAAGACGTTCAATTGATAAAAATGTAATTACAATCCATTCACCTAAGTGATCGTACTTGTTTGTGCTCACGTTAACTTTAAAATTTTGAAATATTGTTAAAATATTGTCCCATATCACTAGATAATGGATCTTAAATGCTTTTTATACGTTGTCTCCCTTCATCTATGAGTTTAAACTTTTAAGTTGAATTTTCTAACATAATATCAAAATTAATGCAATCCATTTTCCTATTAGTAAAATTTTCTTTATATTCATGTCATCTCCTTGAAAAGGCTTTACCATGTAGGAAAACTAAAATAATTTTCTTGGACTCCTTTTCCACACGTAAGCCCACACAGAATGGAGACCCATCCTCGCATGAAGTTTATTGAGCACTCAGAAAATAAGTCTATTATTTCTTGGCATCCTTTCATTGTTGCTTTACTTTGATCATGAAAAAACTTAAAATGTATATCATTAATTAATTTATTTTTTGTCTGTCATTCTCTCTCTCTCTCTCTTCTCTCTCTTAGAGTTCTTTTTATGTCTATTTGTAAAGCGTGGATATAGAGAAGTAAAATTAAATTGACAAAAAAAAAAAAAAAAAAAAAAACCTAGGGCTGAGAAGTGTAGGGTCAATTCAGGTTCTAGCTGAAACTTACTCATTTGAATCAGTTTTCAAATATCATTGATTTCAAGGTCAGTTTCAGGATTTATTCAAGTTGCACTTATATTCCTAAAACTCATTTATAAATTTGAAAATTATGAAACCTTAACAAAATTAAAATCTTAGTCATGGAAGCTCAGATTAATAATTCAAAATTATATATTGATATGACATATTGTAAGATGGCACAAAAATATAAAATAAGAAAAAACATGAATTTTTTTAGGTTCTAAGTTTCATCTTTTACCCATCATAACTCATTTGTCAATTTTTAAAACATAGAATCTATATTGTGTACTCTAGGACTTGAAATCGAATCGGATCTATCCCATCTCCTATTTTCAGATCTACTTTGAAACCATGGTCGTCTCTAACTAAGAAAGAAACTCTAGAAAATGCCATCAGAAACTGTTCATCTTGCGTGGACCGTACCTCTGCAGTTCTATCATATGTAAGTAATCACTTAGAAAAATATTCTGAACAGTACAGACTGTTCGCTCACTGGATGTACCTGGACTCGTTCTCGATATTACATTCATCCCAGCCGGCTCAGTAGCAACCCACTCCTCCTCTACTCTCCTTCAACCTCCGTCGTCTCCGTGCCTCCACCGCCGCCGCCGATGGCCGACCCCGCCGCCCCCGCCACCCCCGCAGCCGCCGCCCGCCCCACGAAAATCATTGCCGGGGCTGACCCTTTTGGCGCTCCGCTCAAGGACGCCCTCGTCACCCACCTCCGCGAGGCCCTGCACATCGAGGTCGAGGACCTCGGCACCGGCCCCTACTACTCCATCGCCGCCGACGTCGGCCGCCGCGTCTCCTCCTCCGGGGGACCCGAGACCCGCGGCCTCGTCGCCTGCGGCACCGGCTGCGGCGTCTCCATGTTCGCCAACAAGTTCCCCGGCGCCTTCGCGGCGACCTGCCTCTCCGTGGCCGACGCCGTCAACGCCCGGTCCATCAACAACTCCAACATCCTCGCCGTCTCCGCCGTCTCCACGCCTCCCGAGCCCGCCGTGGAGATCCTCCGCGCCTGGCTGGACACCCCCTTCAAGTCCCCCTGCCCCGCCAACGGCGACCGGCCCTGGAGCGACGACATCCAGGAGTTCCTCGACCGGGCCCTCGTCGAGACGCCCAAGATCGGCGCGCCGGCCTCGGAGCCCGACGAATCCTCCTCCTGCGCGATCTGTTGCCTGGTGAAGCGCCGGGAGCTGAACCCCATCGACATGATCCCGGGGGGGTCGATGAAGATACTCCGGGAGACCCCGACGTCGGCGATCGTGAGGTTCAAGGCCGGGAGCGTCGAGCCCGCGCACCACCACACGTTCGGGCACGATCTGGTGGTGCTGCAAGGGAAGAAGAGCGTCTGGAACTTGACCAAGAAGGAGAGGTACGACCTGGTGGTCGGGGACTACCTGTTCACCCCGGCCGGGGACTTGCACAGGGTGCAGTATCACGAGGAGACGGAGTTCTTCATCAAGTGGGATGGCCACTGGGACATGTTCTTCGACGAGGATCTCGAGACTGCCAAGAAGGCCATCGCCGAGGAATCATCGTCGTCGTCGTCGTTACCTTGATTTGTATGTTTCTCTGTTCTTGCTGACACCCATTACCCACGAAAGAGAGTCTGCCATGGGAGTTCTTGCTGTGTGTAGTTCATGCGATGTGTCAAGAGAAGGATGATGTGATCTTGTGGAGTTGGGGCATGTCTGAAGCATATCTGTGATTAGCTGAAGTTTGGTGTTGCAGAGTAATGCATGGAGCAGAGACTTTTTCAGCTGATATGTTTTCATGAGTGGTTGAGTCTTGAGTGATGGTTTTCTCTGTTATCGGTTTAGACTGGAAGAAACAGACGGTTTTTGTATGAAATAGGCTCACCACATTGGCTTGAATTCCACATTTCACCATCAATAATGTGAATATTATCTTGTTTTGGGCAAACAGGTGTTATTTGCAATCACAATTCCATGAGGTTAGTGTGGTTTTCAATGAATTCCAATTTACCAAACTGAGATAATATGCTGGAGTAAGAAAAATTTGTCATAGGAAAATTGAACTCAGAGTTAGGAGGGGTGTGAAGGAGAGAAGGAGATTTGTAAGGTTTCCCGCCTGTTCGGTATAGCTGTGGCCGAATTGGAAACTGCTATAGTCTTCGACATGAGGCTATTTGGTATGGTCTTCAAAAGCGACTTAAATTGTGATTAAGGATGTCGCTACTTTGATGAAGCACTCGACAAACATTTTGTTGTTGTAACACAGTGTGAAGTAGATAAGGAGATTTGTAAGAGTTTGCACTTGTTCGTTATAGTTGTGGCTGAATTGGAAACTGCTATAGGTTTCAACGTGTCATGGCTACGAAATGTTTGCGGAATGCTTCATCGAAGTAGCAACATTCTTATTCACAATTGAAGTCGCTTTGGAAAACCATACTAAACAGCCTCATGTCAAAAAGTTTTCACTGATGTGGTGATGATTTGTGAGATTTGACTTGTATGTTTGGTAATGCATTGAATGAGCAGAGACTTTTTCAGCTGATATGCTTTATGTGTGGTTGAGTCTTGAGTGATGATTTTCTCTATTATCATTTCAGATCGAAAGGAATAGAATGCTTTTGTATGAAACGGGCGCACCACATTGGATTGAATTCCACATCCATGCCACCAAAAATGTGAAACTAATCTATCTTGTTTGGGCCATTCACCTGTGTGTTTAGAATCACAAATCCATGAGATTAGTGTTTGCTCTCAGTGAACTCCAATTTACCAAACTGAGATGAATTTGCTGGAGCAAGAAAAATTTGTCATAGGGAAATTAAACTCAAGAGTTAGGAGGGGTGTGAAGGAGAGAGAGATTTGTGTGGTTTCATGCCCATTCGGTATTATCAAAGTTGCAACATCCTTAGCTTGTTTTGGAAATACTGTACTAAATACTCTCATGTCAAAAAAATTTGGTTGTTGGGTCTGTCGTGAGGCTTTTGTAGCTCATACGTTTGGCAATACATATTTGATTTTGCAGCACTTGAAAACAAGATGCGACAGTTCTCTAAGGATTGTAATGCTGCTGAAGTTTTGTAATTGTAAAGTCAATATATAACTCAGCAATTAAGTAGATGATTAATTTTTGCTGGTTTGCTGCTATTTTATAGAGAAAGTACCAAAACCTTTTCATACAATGACGGAAAGGGCCATTTGAATCCCATGCAATCCTTTTGTGGCACGACAAAAGACATGGTTATGGATGTCAAGCGATTTTTTATTTTTTTTTTTTTTTTACCATCAATGTTAGGCAATTAGAGAAATTGATCGACCAAATTAATCACATGAAGTTGCCTTAGTTATTTAGGCTCCGTTCATTTCGCGGAAAATAATTTTCAAGGAAACGTTTTCCGAATTTTTCAGCGTTCGTTTCACGAAAGATGAATTCCTTGAAAAATGTTTTCCGTGAAAGAGAAAAAGTTTTATAAATTGAGGGAAAATGTTTTCCATTTTTGAAAAGTGAAAACATTTTCCGACTTGATCTCTTTTATTTCACACCTCTATAAATCCTCACTTCCTCCTTCTCTTTTCTTCTTCTTTTCTTTTTTAATTTGATTTTTTTTAATTTTTTTCTTTTTTAATTCGAATTATTTTTAATTTTCTTTTTCTTTTCTATTTCTTTTTTTTTTTTTTCTTTTCTTTTCTTTTGTTTTCCATCTTCTTCTTCTTGGTTATCACCGCCACCAAATGAACCTCAAGCTCGTTGATCTCAAGCTCGCACTCGCCGATCCGGCGAGCCTCGAGCTGACGCTCGCCACCAATCTGGGAGCGGAAAATATTTTCCTTACGAAACACCGAAAAATATTTTCCGAAACATTTTCAGTGCTTACCAACATCGAAAATATCATCATTTTTCTAAAAATGACTTTTTAAAAGATTTTCCGAAATCGCCCATTTTCCGCAAAACGAACGGACCTGTTCGATGCGTATTTGTGCAAATTAGGTGCTAGACATTACTATTTTTTTATTGGTAAAAGATCACTGCTACTTCTTTTTCTGTCAAAAAATATCATTATTTTTGTTGCGATCGATGAGCTATGCCTCACATCAAAACTTTAACTTTCATGTGACATCAAAAATAAACTTAAATCACACAATTTTTCATCTGAAGATTTAGTTTTTCCATAATTAACTAGAGATGGATAAATTCCCACGACTCCAATATATTTAGATTTTAGCGCACATGCCTTCAAATGATTATATCCACCCAAAAAAAGGGCAAAATACAAACTTATCGAGTGGTTTACGTGAGCTGATTGATTAAGAGAAGAGAGGCCAATCTTCTTTTGGGCCTAGCCATGCGAGCCCAAAGTACCACGACATTCAGATGGGGCCCACGTCGATTCCCTGCGAGGTCGACCGTTAGGTCTGTCTTCGTTTTTGAACCTTTGCAAGCTTATCTTCATCGTCATCTTCATCCTCTAACCTCCAGACCAAAAATGGCGGGATCGCTTGCATTGCGGGGCCTTCTCCAATAACTCTGCGCTCGATGGTTACTCTCAGCGCTCACTTCCCCCACCGCATTCTCTTCGAGCTCCGATCTCTCAATTTGCGGAGCTTGCTTCTTCGTCGGTTGCGATGCTGCCCGCAACAGAGTTGATCAAGCTCGCCGTGAGCGGAGTTGCGGAGATCATGCTTACCGGTACCTTTGCTTCCTTGCCTTTACTCTCTATGCTTCCTTCCTAGCAACAAACCATATCTGTCCGATCATCCTCCAATATCAAACTTGCCTAGTAGATTTGCTGACTAATTGTCGGAAACGAGTAGAGTATTTTCACGAGAGGAGGTCTATGATGTAAAGAGGTGGGCGAAGAGGTTTTTCGCAGAGGAACAAGAAAATTGGTTGCCCAAGATTTTCAGTTGTTTTAATCCACAAGAAAGGACTCGAATGCATGGTTTCAGTTCCCAGGTCAACGAGTCAAAGCTTTAAAGCTCCAAAAGCTGGATCGATACAAATTTTAAGATTCTTATATTGTTATGTTATGGCGTCAAAACTCTCTCTGTCCCTCTCTCCCCGACATCCTCCGTCGTCCCCAAGCTCTCAACCGCCGCCGCCAATGGCTGATTCCCCCGCCCCACCTCCACCGCCCTCCCCTTCAAATTCAGAGCCCCCTCTCCATAAGAAGAGTCGAACCAAAATCCCCGTCCTCCCCCTGACCAAAATCATAGCGGGGGCCACTCCTTTCGGCGCTCCGCTCAAGGACGACCTCGTCTCCCCCTCCTCGAGGAGCTGGGCATCGAGGTCGAGCACCTCGGCACCGACTTCACCATCGCCGCGTCTCCTCCTCCCACAGATCCAGGGCCCGCGGCCTCGTCGTCTGTGGCTCCATCCTCGCCAACAAGTTCCCCGGTGCCTTCGCGACGGCCTGTCGCTCCGTCGGCGACGCCGTCGACGCCCGGTCCATCTGCAACTCCAACATCCTCGTCGTCTCCCCCAACTCCATGCCGCCGGCCCCCGCCTATGACATCCTCCGCGCCTGGCTGGACACTCCCTTCAAGTCCCCCTGCCCAGCCTCTGACGGCCAGCCCTGGAGCGACGGCATCCAGGAATCCCTCGATCGAGCCCAATTCGAAATGGCCCAGATAGGTGTGCGGACCTCGGAGCCGGGTGGTCGCGTTTCCTGTGCGATCTGTCTCCTGGCGAATCCCCAGGTGCCAAATCCGTTCGAAATGATTCCCGGGGGGTCGGTGGAAATAATCGGACAGAACCTGGTATCGGCGATCGTGAGGTTCGAGGACGGGAGCGTCGAGCCACCGCACCACCACACGTCCGGGCACGACCAGGTGGTGCTCAAGGGCAAGATGAGCGTGTGGAACTTGAGCAAGAACAAGAGGCACGACTTGGTGCCTGGGGTCCTGGGGATTACCTGTTCACGCCTGGTGTGGATGTGCACATGGTGAAGTACCGCGAGGACACGGAGTTCTTAATCAAGTGGTACGGCTACTGCGACATGTTCTTCGACTAGGATCTCGACACTGCTGAGATGGCCATCGACGAGTAATCAGCGGTGGCGACAGTGTCATCAACGTCAGTAGCTTGCTTTGTGAGTTTCAGTGTTCTAGCTAAATGCCCCCATAAATAAAGTATGCCATGGCGGCTGTCTTGTTGTGCTGTTTGGTTTAGAGGATTTGCAAGAGCAGAGAGAGTTTTCAGCTGACTTATTTTGTTGCTGAGTGATGATATTCTCTGTCATGGGCATAGATTGAAAGAAACAGAATGCTTTTGCATGAAACAGGCGCTCTTAATCTCCGCATCTACACCACCAAAAATGTGAATGTGTCATCTTGTTTTTGAATCCCAAATCCGTGAGGTCCTTGGGGTCTTCAATGAATGCAAATTTACCAAAATTAGATTAATACATTTGTCATAGGACAATTGGATTCAAAGTTAGGAGGTGTGCAAAGGAGAGAATGAGATTTGTGATGTTTCACGCCCATTCAATATATTTGTAGCTTAATTGGAAGCTGCGACCAACTTTGAAAGCGGCGCTGCATCGAGATGTTTGCCGATTAGTACTTTATCATAGTTGCAACATCCTTATTCACAATTGAACTCGTTTCGCAAAATCTAGAATAAACGATCTCATGTCCCGAAAATTTTAGCTATCGTTGAGTGTGTCGTGATACTTGGTAACTTGTTTGTTGGGTGGCCATACATGTTTGATTTAGCAGCACTTGAGACAATTTCTCTGGGAAATTGTAATAACCCACTGCAGTTTTGTAACTATAGAGTCAATATTCAACTTGCCAGTTAAGTAGATAACTAACTTTTGCTGGCTAGCTGCTACTTTACAGGGAAAGTACCGAAGCCTTTTCATACAGTCAGGAGAGGACCATTTTAATCATAAGCAATTCTTAGGTGGCAGTGTGGCACACAGTAAAGACAACACTCAGGGAAGACCCTACTGTAACATAAATAACATAGGTATTGATGTCAAGTGATTTTTTCTTTTCACCATTGATGTCATGCAATTGAAGAGATTGATCGACCAAATCAATCACATGAGGTTGCTTTAGTCATCTAGAATTGAACACGTATGTATGCAAATTAGGTGCTAGATTTTAATTTTCTTCATTGATAAATATGATTGGTTTTTTTTTTTTTTTTGAAAAAATATCATTGTTTTTGTTGCTATTGACTAGTAACACCTCATGTTAAAACTTTAACTTTCACATGACATCGAAGATAAACTTACACCACACTAGTATTATCACATGAAGATTTACGTTTTGCTTAATAATTAAAGATGGATAAATTCCTATGATTCCATTGTACTTAGATATGAGCACACATGCCTTCAAATGATTAATTCACAAAAAAAAAAAAAAAAAAAAAAAAAAAAAAAAAGAAAAAATTAAAGGCCAAGGGCAAAATACAAACTCATCAAGTGGTGGCCACTCCTATTGGCGCTCCGCTCAAGGATGCCCTCGTCTCCCACCTCGGTGAGGACCTGGGCATCGACGTCAAGGTACTCGGCACCGGCCGCCATCGCCACCGACGTTGGCCGCCAAGTCTCCTCCTTGGATGTATGCGAGGCCCGTGGCCTCGTTGTCTGCGGCTCCGACCTCATCGGCTCCATCCTCACCAACAAGTTCCCCTGCGCCATGGCGGCGGCCTGTCGCTCCGTCCGCAACGCCACCGCCCGGGTCCTTTTGCGACTCCAACATCCTCGTCATCTCCCCAACCCCACGCCGCCGTGCTCCGCCTATGGCTCTCTTCCTCCGGAAATTCAATGGATTTGCTTGCAACTTCGTCGGTTTGTTTTTTGGAAAATAAATTATTTAAACAAAAAAATTTTAAAGACAAATTCCTGTAAAATCTCTTCTTAAGATTCCTCACAATAACTTTTCCCAGTTCATCTTTGTGGGCTAAAACAACTTAAAATCTTGGGCAACCTTTTTTTTTCTCTGCAAAACCTCTCCACTCACATCTTTACATCTATGTAAGCATCGACATTCACATGTAACATGCGACATCACATAATACACCAACATATCATGTCTCAAGAAATAGAGAATTTCAACTCATTATGACACGTTGTATATTAAATGCATACTTTTATATACACGTGATAAATTATCATTGATTCAAATCCATAAATAAATACATAATAAAAAGTCCATATTGAATTTACATTAAAAACATCAATCCATTATTCGTTAATATCATTCATTATGTCAATTTAACAAATTCAACTACATTCCATTCCAATAATCCATAAAACTTAAAGAAAAAAAAAACAATTCACATTCCACTATTAAGTTTAACATTTAACAATAAGTCAAAAAAGAAAAAAAAAAAGAAAAGAAAAGGATATATGCACCATAAGTCATAATACTTGTTACGAAAATTCAATTAAGTCCCAACTTTCAAAAAGTACAATTAAGTTCTAAAACTTGTTAAATTTGTGTAATTGAGTTTTTCCGTTATCACTATTAATTTGTCTAACAAAAAATACTGACGGGACATTTTTAAATTAATTTATTTTTCCTACATGGCATTTTTAATTACTTTTTTCTTTAAATCTTACTTGAATAGAAAAAAATAAAAAATAAAAAGCTAAAAAATTTAAAAATTTGTAAAAAAAAAAAAAAAAAAAAAAAGAAGGGAAAAAACTATCAAAAACCCCAAAATTTGCCCAGTGTGAAAAATTTACCCTTAACATTTTTTTGGGCACAAAAAGCCCAAATCTTTATCAACGTAAAACATTTACCAAACTCTACGGTCAAAGGGCATTCTTGTCTTTTAATTTTAATTTTTTTTCTTTTTCTTTCATTTTCTGTGTTTTCTTTTTTTTTTTCTTTTTTTCTTCTCTCTTCCCTCCACTAGCCATGGTAGAGGGAACTAGAACTCAAGCGAGGGCACCCTCACTTGGGCCGATGAGAGCAGCCCTCACATGACACCATCACCTAAGTCTGGCTTGCCTCCGCCATGGCCGACGGTGGGAAGAGAGAAGAAGAAAAAAGAAAAGAAAAAAATGATTAAAAAAAAGACGAAAATACTATATAGTTTAAGATAAATGTTTCACACGGGTATAAATTTGAGGTTTTTTGGATCAAAAAAAAAATTGGGATAAATGTGTTACAGGTTGGCAAAATTTGAGATTTTTGTATCATAAAAAAGTTTATGATAAATTTATCACACTAGATAAAACTTGAAATTTTTGGTGGTTTTTTCCCAAAAAAAAAAGGTCCAAATTTGTGGCTCAATGCGCCACCACTGCCCATTGCCGAGGGATCGATGAAGGTCACCAACTTGGGCGAGGCCATCATAGACCCGGGTAAGGGTCGACAAGGCTCGCGCATATCTAGGTGAGGCCAGCCCTCGTGGGACATTGAGCCTCTCTGCGACCCTTGCTAGGCCTAAGTGAGGGCTGGTGTCACCTAGATCTATGCGAGCCTTGCTTGGGCCTAGCGAGGGTCACTAACCCTTTTGTGGCTAACAAGGCTCGGTTACGTGATGCTAGCTCTTACCCGGGGCCAATAATGGCCGGCCACCCCGAGCAATGGGTGGTGGTTGCAATGCCCAGCCACGATCTTTAACCTTTTTGTTCTAGTTTTTTTTTTTTTTTTTTTTTTTTTTTTTTTAGTTTTTTACTATTATTTAAATAAGATTTAAGAAAAAAAGTAATAAAAAAATGCTACATAGGAAAAATAAATTAATTTAAATATGCCCTAACAATAATTTCTGTTAGACAAATTGACGGTGTTAATGAAAAACTCCATTGTACCAATTTAACTAGTTTTAGAATTTAATTGCTCTTTTAAAAATTTTAGGATTCAATTGCATTTTCACAACAAGTTTTAAGATTTGTAGTGCATACATCCTAAGAAAAAAAAAAAAATCCACATTTCACCGTCAAAAGATAGGGTTTCCTTTCTCCCTTTTTTATATCTCGTATATTTACATTTTAACCCCTAATTTATTAATTTTTTTTTAAAATTGATCCCCGTTCGTGTCGGAATTACATGTTAGGATTCCAGGACTCGCATGTTGCTGGCATAGTGGGAAAGTTGACCGTATGTCGAATGTCCGACATCAATTGACCACGTGTTAGAATGTGTCGAACATGTGTCGGGCGTCCGACACCAACACAGAGGCTCCTCGAAAGTATCCAGGTGCTCTCTAGCTTTACATCATAGACCTCCTCTCATGAAGATACTCTACTCGATTCAGATTATTAGTAAGTAACGGAATAAGCAAGTCTGATATTGGAGCATGATTAGACAAATTTTGTTTGTTGCAAGTAAGCATACAGAGTAAAAGAAAGGGAGTCGAGGTACCTGCCGTCCTTCACGGGAGACAAAAGCCCTGAGAATCTCCGTGACTCCACTCACAACGAGCTCGATCAACTCCGGTGTGGGTCCGATGCTTCCTTTGTCGCAGAGTTATCGGAGAAGGCCTCGCGATGCAGGCGATTCCCGCCATTTCTGGTCCAGAGGTTGAAGACGAAGATGACGGTGAGCTTCCAACGATTCAATAACGTAGGCAGATCTGATGGGCCCAAGGAGCGATGTCAAGAATGGGCCCGACTCATATGAGCCCAAATAAACTTGACCTCGCAGGGAGTCATCGTAGGACCCATCTGAATGTCGCTATACTTTGGGCTCGCATGACCGGGCCCAAAAGATGATTTGACCTCCCTTCTTCTAATCAATCGGCTGACATAACCACTCGATAAGTCTGTATTTTGCCCTTGAACTTAATTTATTTTTATGTGCGTGTGTGGATTAATCATTTGACGGTATGTCTCAAATCTAACTATAATGGAATCATGGGAATTTGTCCATCTCTAGTTATTATGCAAACCTAAATTTTCAGGCCAAAAGACTAGTGTGATTTAAGTTTATCTTCGACTTCGTGTGAAAGTTAAAGTTTTAAGGTGAGATGTTGCTCGTCAATTGCAATAAAAATAACGATATTTTCTTGACAAAAAAAAAATCATATTTTGCCAATGAAAAAAATTAATGTGTAGCACCAAATTTGCAAACATACATTTCAGATTCTAAATGACTAAGGTAACTTCACATGATTAATTTGGTTGATCAATCTTTTCAATTGCCTAACATCAATGACAAAAAAAAAAAAATTCGCTTAATGTCTATACCTATGTAAATATGTTATAGCAGAGTCTTCCCTGATTGTTGTCCTTTATGTGTGCCACCAAAGGATTGCACACAATTCAAATGGCCCTCTCCCACGTTGTATGAAAAGGTTTCGGTACTTTCTCTGTAAAATAGCAGCTTACCAGCAAAAATTAATCATCTACTTAATGATTGAGCTGAATACTAACTTTACATCTACAAAATTGTATTAGCTTATCGCAATTCCCAATGAGCTGTCTAACCTAGTTTTCAAGTGCTGCAAAATCAAACACACGTTACCAAACATATAAGTTACAAAGTCTCATGACACACCCAATAACAGCAACTAAAATTTTCCAACATGAGACTATTTAGTACAATTTTCCGAAACAAGTTCAATTGTGGATATAGCAGCTTTCAATTAAGTTACAGATGTATACTGAATGAGCACGAAACCATAGAAATCTCCTTCTCTCCTTCACATTACTCCTAACTCTGAATTTAATTTTCCTATGACGAGATTTTTCTTACTCCAGCAAATATCCCTCAGTTTGGTAAAAACCGTAACCTCATGAATTTGTGATTCTAAAGACAAGCAAGACAACATTCACATTTCCGATGGTGTGTATGGGGATTCAAGCCAATGTGGTGCGCCCATTTCATACAAAAGCATTCAGTTTCTTTCGGTCTAAACCGATGACAGAGAAAATCATCACCCAAGACTCAACCACACGTGGAACATATCGGCTGAGAAAGTCTATGGTCCATGACTAAGCCCAAAAGAAGATTGGGCTCTCTTCTTCTAATCAATTAGCTGGCATAACCACTCGATGAGTTTGTATTTTGCCCTTGGCCTTTAATTTCTTTTTTTTTCTTTTTTTTCTTTTTGCGGATTAATCATTTGAAGGCATATGTGCTCAAATCTAAGTATAATGGAATCATGGGAATTTATCCAGCTCTAATCATTAAGCAAAACCTAAATCCGAAAATACTAGTGCGGTTTAAGATTATCTATGGCGTCATGTGAAAGTTAAAATTTTGACATTAGGTGTTATTTGTCAATCACAACAAAAATAGCAATATTTTTTCAACAATAAAAAAAAAAACCAATGATTTTTAACCAATGAAGAAAATTATTATCTAGCGCCTAATTTGCATACAGATGTGTTCAATTGTAGATGACTAAAACAACCTCACGTGATACATTTGGTCTATCAATCTCTTTAATTGCCTAACATTGATGGCAAAAAAAAAAAAAAAAATTAACATCTATACCTATGTAAATATGTTACAGTAGGGTCTTCCTGACTGTTGTCTTTTATGTGTGCCACCTAAGCATTGCTCATGATTAAAATGGTCCTCTCCTCATTGTATGAAAAGACTTTGGTACTTTCCTGTAAAATAGCAGCCCACCAGCAAAATTAAATGCTCTACTTAACTGCCAAGTTGAATATTGACTCTATAGTTACAAAATTGCAGAAGGTTATTACAATTTCCGAGAGAAATTGTCTCAAGTGCTGCTAAATCAAACATGTATCGCCACCCAACATACAAGTTATCAAGTATCACGACACACTCGACAATAGCTAAAATTTTCGGGACATGAGATCGTTTATTCTAATTTTTGCGAAACGAGTTCAATTGTGGATAAGGATATTGCAACTATGATAAAGTGCTAATCGGCAAACATCTCGATGCTGCGACGTTTTCAAAGCTGGCAGCAGTTTCTCATTCAACTACAGGTATATCGAACAGGTGCGAAACCTCACAAATCTCATTCTCTCCTTTGCACACCTCCGAACTTTGAATCCAACTGTCCTATGACAAATGTTTTAATCTAATTTTGGTAAATTTGCATTCATTGAAGACCACAATGACCTCACATGGATTTGGGATTCAAAAACAAGATGACACATTCACATTTTTTGTGGTGTAGATGCGAGATCAAGAGCGCCTGTTTCATGCAAAAGCATTGTGTTTCTTTCAATCTATGCCCATGACAGAGAATATCATCACTCAGCAACAAAACGAGTCAGCAGAAAACTCTCTGCGCTCTTGCAAATCCTCAAAACCAAACAGCACAACAAGACAGCCGCCCATGGCATACTTTATTTATGGGGCATTTAGCTAGAACACTGAAACTCACAAAGCAAGCTACTGACGTTGACGACGCCGCCGCCGATTACTGGTCGATGGCCATCTCAGCAGTGTCGAGATCCTGGTCGAAGAACATGTCGCAGTGGCCGTACCACTTGATGAAGAACTCCGTGTCCTCGCGGTACTTCACCATGTGCACATCCCCACCAGGCGTGAACAGGTAATCCCCAGGTACCAAGTCGTGCCTCTTGTTCTTGCTCAAGTTCCACACGGTCATCTTGCCCTTGAGCACCACCTGGTCGTGCCCGGACGTGTGGTGGTGCGGTGTGGCTCGACGCTCCGTCCTCGAACCTCACGATCGCCGATACTGGGTTCTCTGCGATTATCTTCACCGATCCCCTGGAATCATTTCGAACGGATTTGGCAACTGGGGATTCGCCAGGAGACAGATGGCACAGGAAACGCAACCATCCGGCTCCGAGGTCCGCACACCTATCTGGGCCATTTCGAATTGGGCTCGATCGAGGGATTCCTGGACGACGCCGCCCCAGGGCTGGCCGTCCGAGGCAGGGCAGGGGGACTTGAAGGGAGTGTAGCCAGGCGCGGAAGATGTCGTAGGCGGAGTCCCGCGGCGTGGAGTTGAGGGAGATGACGAGGATGTTGGAGTTGCAGATGGACCGGGCGTCGACGGCGTCGTCGACGGAGCGACAGGCCGTCGCGAAGATGCCGGGGAACTTGTTGGCGAGGACGGAGCCGACGTGGTCGGAGCCGCACATGATGAGACCGCGGGCCCCGGATCCGCGGGAGGAGGAGACGCGGCGGCCAACGTCAGCGGCGATGGTGAAGCCGATGCCGGGTCCTGGACCTCGATGTCGGAGGTCCTCGCGGATGGAGAGACGAGGGCGTCCTTGAGCGGAGCGCCGAAAGGACTGGCCCCCTGCTATGATTTTGTTGGGGCGGGCAATGGCGGCGGCTATGTTTTTGAGGGCCTGGAAGTTGGAATGCGAAGAGAGGCCGGCAGCGGCGGTAGGGCGGGGAGCAGAATCAGCCATTGGCGGCGGCGGTCGAGAGCTCGGGGACGACTGGAGGGGCTGCTTGCCGCCAGGAGAGAGAGGGGGGGGGGAAGAAGAAGTTGGGAGTGTCGGATTGTTGTTCTTGTTCTTGTTCTGAGAAGATGTGGGGAGAGAGAGACGGGGGATGTGGTCTATATAGGCAGGAAGCGGCCATGCAGGTCCGCTTCAAAAGCCGAGCAGCAGACCACTACGTGTTTAGATCTCAGAGAGAAGAGACACCATTGGACTCGATAAGTGCGAGCGTTGTTGTTGTTGTTTCTCTCTTCTTTTTTCCCCCATTTTTCCCTCTTTTTTTTTTTTCCTTCGCCTTCATGGAAGTGTGCCCCGCTTTTTCTCTCCAGATTGTAGGACAATCTCTCAGATCTAAAGAGGTTTTCGCGAGTTCGTGGAAAATGGGGCCTTTTTTTGAATTCGTGGAAAATGGGGCTTTTTTGCGAATTCTTGCGAATTCGTGGAAAATGGGGGCCTTTTTGAATTCGTGGAAAATGGGGCCTTTGCGAATTCTTGCAATTCGTGGAAAATGGGGCCTTTTTTGCGAATTCGTGGAAAATGGGGCCTTTTTGCGAATTCATGGAAAATGGGGCTTTTTTGCGAATTCTTGTGAATTCGTGGAAAATGGGGCCTTTTTGCGAATTCGTGGGGCGTGAAGGAGAGAATGAAGTTCGTAAGGTTTCGCATCCCTTCGGCATATCTGTGGCTAAATTGAAAGTTGCTAACGGCTTCGAAAGTGTTGTTGCATCGAGATATTTATTGAGTACTTTATCAAAGTTGCAACATCCTCATCCACAATTGAAATCGTTTCGCAAAACTAGAATAAACGATTTTGTGTCCTGAAAAGTTTAGCCGTCGTTGAGTTTGTTCTGATACTTTGTAAGTTGTATGTTTGATAATACATGTTTCATTATAGATGAATTTTCTAGAGTAAGAAAGATTTGTCACATGACGATTAAACTTGGAGTCCGGAGGGGGTGTGAAGGAGAGAATGAGATTTTGTAAGGTTTCACACATGTTTGGTATACCTGTGGTTTAACTGGAAGGTGCTACTAGCTTTAAAAGTGTTGCAGTATCGAGATGTTTGCCGAGTACTTTATCAAAGTCGCAATATCCTTTATCCACAATTAAACCCGTTTTGAAAATTGCACTAAATGATCTCGTGTTAGGAAAATTTTAACTATCGTTGAGTGTATCGTGATACTTGATAACTTGTATGTTTGGTGATACGTATTTGATTTTGTGGCACTTGAGACAATTTCTCTAGGAAATTGTAATAACTGCTACAATTTTGTAACTGTAAAGTCAATATTCAACTTGGCAGTTAAGTAGATCATTTGATTTTGCTGGTGAGCTGTTATTTTACAGGGAAAGTACCAAAGCCTTTTCATGCAATGGGGAGAGGACCATTTTAATCATAAGCAATTCTTAGGTGGCACACGTAAAGACAACAGTCGGGAAGACCCTACCATAACGTATTTACATAGGTATAGATGTTAAGTGTTTTTTTTTCCATTAATGTTAGGCAATTAAAGAGATTGATCGAAATTTATCACGTGAGGTTACTTCAGTCATCTAGAATCCAACATGTATGTATGCACATTAGGCGCTAGATATTAATTGTCTTTATTGGTAAAATATGATTGGTTTTTTTTCTTTTTTGAAAAATATCACTATTTTTGTTGCGATTGACAGGTAAAATCTCATGTCAAAACTTGCTTTCACATGGCGTCATAAATAATCTTAAACCACACTAGTATTTTTGTATGAAGATCTAGATTTTGCTTAATCATTAGACATGGATAAATTCCATGATTCCATTATACTTAGATTTGAGCACACATGCCTTCAAATGATTAATCCATAAAAAAAAAAAAAAAAAAGGAAATTAAAGGCGAAAGGGCAAAATACAAACTCATCAAGTGGTTATGCCAGCCGATTGATTGAAAAAAAAAAAGAAAAAGAAGAGACCAATCTTCTCTTGGGCCTAGTCATGGAGCAGGGCTTTTCAGCCGATATGTTTCGCGTGTGGTTGAGTCTTGGGTGATGATTTTCTCGTGTCATCGGTTTAGACCGAAAGAAACTGAATGCTTTTGCCATGAAATGGGCGCACCACGTTGGCTTGAATCCCACATCCACACCACCAGAAATGTGAATGTTGTCTTGCTTGTCTTTAGAATCACAATCCATGAAGTTAGGGTTCCTTTCAATGAATTCTAGTTTACCAAACTTAGATGAATTTGCTGGAGTAAGAAAAATTTTGTCATAGGAAAATTAAATTCAGACTTTGGAGGAATGTGAAGGAGAGAATGAGATTTTTAGGTTTTGGCCCTATTTAGTATACCATGACTAAATCGGAAGCTGCTACAAATTTTGCTTTGAAAAGAGCAGCAAGACGTTTACCGAATACTTTATCAAAATTGCAAAATCCTTATCCACAATTGAATTTGTTTTGAAAAAGTTGTACTAAACAGTCTCGTGTCAGAAAAATTTTGGTTAATCTTTGGGTGTGTTGCGAAATTTGCGAAATTTTTGTAACTCTTATGATTTGGTTAATACATGTTTGAAATTGCAGCACTTAAAAACTAGGCGAGACGGTTCTTGAGGAATGGTAATGAGCTGTTACAATTTTGTGAATATAATATCAATATTCAACTCAGCAATTATGTAGATAATTGTGTTTTGTTATTAACCGTATTTTACGGAGAAGTGCCAAAACCACTTCATACAACGAGGGGCTTAGCCATTTTAATCTTAGGTGGCAAACCCAAAAGACAACACTTAGGGAAGACTCATATAACAAATTTACATAGATATAGATGTTAAGCGATTCCTTTTTTTTTGCCATCAATGCCAAGCAATTAAAGAGATTGATCTGCCAAATTAATCATGTGAAGCTGCCTTAGTCATTTAGAATCCGATATGTATTTAAGCAAATTACTAGACCCTTTTTCTTTAATGGTAAAATATCATTTGCTTCTGTTTTTTTTTTTTTGGTTGAAAAAATATCATTTTATTTTGTTGTGATCTTTGAGCAACGCTCATATTAAAAAAACCCTAACTTTCACACGACGTCATAATAACTAGAGATGCATAAATTCCCGCGATTCCATATATTTTAGATTTGAGCACGCATGCCTTCACTTGATTGATCCGCACAAAAAAAAAAAAAAGAAGAAGATATTTAAGGCCCAGGGCAAAATACAAGCTCATGGAGCGGTTAGTTACGCCAGTTGTTTGATTAGGAGAAGAGAGGTCAATCGTCTTTTGGGCCTAGCCATGCGAGCCCAGCTGTGTCATCATTATTCAGGTGGGACCCACA